>JBBBDQ010000264.1:4605000-4680000 GCA_037127315.1 Ascarosepion bandense
ACAATTTACATATATATATATATATATATATGTATTGATATACATATATATATATATATATATATATATATATATATATCAATATATATATATATGTATATCATTATATATATATATATATATATATATATGTGTGTGTAAATATATATATGCATATATATTTACACATATTTATACATATATATATGCATATATATGGATATATATATATATATATATATATATATATATATATATACACCTTTATATACATATACATAAACATATACATATATACATACATGCATACATACATATATATATATATATATCAGTCAGTCAAATGCCATACGTGATACACACTTGGGTGATCATGTTTTGAAAGAGATATTACTGACTGGCCAGAAGATTATCCCACAGTAGGTTGCCATTATTTCTACACTAGGCTGGTTGTCAGCAAAGACTATAGAACGCAATCTGTCCTGTTATTTAACCCATAACAGGAGGGAAGAGATGGATTAATACCTTTCCTAAGTGTATTTGTGAGCAAGTGAATGCAACAATTTCAATGAAAATTTGAACTCAGCTCCCCGATTTCTCAATCTGAGCCGACAACTACTGCACCACAAGGCACATCCAGTATACATATATTACATATATACATATACATAAATATATATATATATATATAATGCATATGTATATAATGATATATATATATATATATATATATATATATATATATATATATATATAACAGACAATGAATGTCTGTTATTTTTAATCATGAGCCATTCTAATCATCATATTTTGGCTTTAATTTCAGGTGAAAATAAAGACATAAAATTCCCCAACATTTGGATAATTTTTTATTAAATTGGTTCTAAGCTTTCGGCTCACATGAGCCATCTTCAGAGTAGTTACAAGAAATATAAAGACATCCAACATCAAAGACGATATTATCTTGTGTTGACAGAACAGAAAACATTGCTATACAACAATAACAGTCACCAAATAGCAGATGCAAGTGGTAAATTTGTAATGCAGTTACATATATATATATATATATATATATATATATATATAAAAATTTTATTAAAATTTACAAAATAGTAGTAACTGACATTTATTTAAATATGTGAAAAATAATGTACAAAGAAAAAAATTTATATATATATGTATATTTAATTTCATTATAATTATATTCTTCTCTACAATATATGTTGTATTGAATACATTTTTAATATATATACATATGTGCGTGTGTTTGTGTGTGTACGTACATATATATATATATATATATATATATATAAGAAATAAGAAGAAGAGGAGGAAGGAAAAGAAGAAATTCTGTAAGAAGGAAAAAGATAATAATTAATTAATTAAAGTCAAAACAATTTATATATAATACTGAAAAGTTGATCGATAAATTTGTAATTAAAAGCAAGCTTAATGTCTGTCCAGAATCATGTGAAAATCTTAATAAGTGTTGACACTTTGCCACCATGCATCTCTAGTAAAGCAGTATGTTTCAGTGCAACAGGTGCTGATGCTTTTAAGATTGCTGTTAATTTATGATTCATTAGCAATAAAATAACTTGCTTAAGGTCACAATCTGCTGTTTTTTCTTTACACGGTTCTGATGGTTCAGTAAAATATAATGTTAACCTTTTTGTAGAACATGAATAGATTCTTATGAAATCTCAAATTTGAATTAAAAATCTGACAATGCATCAATATTTGAAACTTTGTACAGTTTATAAGTTTATTCATATGGACAATATAGATATATATATATATGATATAGAGAAAGGTATACCTGGGGTAGAGTCGCCGACTGATGCCATTTCGGTCGGGTTTCAGTCCTGGGTAAAAAAGCAATCGGAGTCTAACCGTACTGATGAGCTGTGATATGGCAAAACAGATCTGTCTGTGGATGACAATATATATATATATTATTTTTTTGTTTTTCTTTAATCCGAAGTGGAAGAGTAGGAAGGGAAATTCCAAGAACCTGATCATAATTAATATTAAAAATTTTTAATATTAAAAAATGATGCAGGTGGAGAGCTCAATGTACTTAAGAATACAGAGCCAACATAAATTAGAGAAAATTTTCAAAATTCAAAGGTGTTGGATGCACATTTCAACATGGGATCTCTAACAGAGATTCTACGTCACCTCAGTGACATTGTTCTGTTCCAAATGGAGAAGGCCCTGGGGTAAATGGGGAGGGGCAAGGTTAACAACGGTCAAGAATTGAGAGTTCCCTTAAGGTCAGGGAAGTGGGATTTTTTTTTTTTAGAGAACTAAAGGAGTTAAATTACTTTTTTAAGGTTAAGATTTTGAGCTGTTTGAAGAGGTGTATTTAGGAGGGAAGGAATGGGTTTAAATATAAGATCTTAAAAAATTTTTAATTAAGTTTATTTAATTAAACTTTTTAGGTAGATGCAAACTAAAAATATTTAGTATATCAAGGCAGCAGATAATTTTCTAAACATATACTGATAATAGACATTCATTGTTTCTTATATTTAAATAAGAGACAATGGATGTCTATTATGTTTTAGCATGCAGCATTCTAAACCTCATATTTTGGCTTTAATTTCAGGTGAAAATAAAGACAAAAATTCTCCAACACATATATATATATATATATAGTGTATCGAGGCAGTAGATTATTTTCTAAATATATACTGTTAAATATAAGAGACAATGAATGTCTATTATGTTTAATCATGCGGCGTTCTAAACATTGTATTTTGGCTTTAATTTCAGGTGAAAATAAAGACAAAATTTCTTCAACATCTAGACAATTTTTTATTAAGTTGGTTCTAAGTTTTGGCTCACATGAGCCATCTTCAGAGATATTACAGAGACATTAACATTAAAACATCCACCATCAAAGACGATTTTATCTTGTGTCGACATAAAACTTTGCTAAGCAACGACAGCAGTCACCAAATAGCAAACACAGTTTGTAAATTTGTAATGCGGTTCTATGACGTCACACCTCGTGAGAGCCCAAAATGTTAACAGAACCATATATTTAAATACAATGTAATGTGTTATGACCAGATTTAAATGTGATTTTAACTTTCTAATAATGGAAGCATTAATAATAAAAAGAAAGTTCCAATACTTCATAATATCAACTATGAACACACCAACAATGTGCCTACCATGTTCAGAATACAACATAAACACTACATATATTCAGTCACATGTAAAATAAAATTCATCCTTGATAATGGCTAAAAGTATATCTGAAAGCACTCAGAAAAACAAAACATTTGTCCAATTTTTACATAATTTATGTACTGAAAAAAATCATAAGATCACATAAAAAATTACATAGAAACTCAACCACAATACTTTGTCTGTCATTTTTAATGAAACATATATAAAAGAGAGACAGCTTCCCAAATACAATATATATATATATATATGTGTGTGTGTGTGTGTATACATACAGTTACACATCAATATATAATTATGATCTATGCTTAAAACTTAGCATAATATATATATATATATATATATATATATATATATATATATATGTATGTATACGTGCAGGAACACATCAATATATAAATATAATCTATGCTTAAAATGTAGCATAATATATATATATATATATATATATATATATATATATATATATATATATTACAGTCATATCATGTTGAATGCATCGGTTCCCGCTCGATCACCGAAGTTAAGCAACTTTGTGCCTGATTATTACTTAGTTGGGTGACCACTTGGGAATACCAGGTGCTGTAAGCATTTATTGATGGATGTGCATTGTTGTGCGGTGGATGTTGGCTCAGAAGGGGAAATCGTTGAGCCAAGTTCCAATTCCAGTTGAACACTCTGCATTCACTAGCTCACTGGTACCCTTGGGAAAGGAATTAATCCCTCCCTTCCCTCCAGTTATGGGTTAAATATCTGAGGTCTGCTGTTCATGCAATCCGTGGCAAACTTCTGCACCGATTGTTTGTTATCAGCAGTTCGAAAAAGTGTGGATGGTGCTACACAAGCCTTCACCACTCAAAACAATTCTTTGTGTGACAGTCTAACTGGTTTAGACACTCCATACATCAAAATCGATGGGAGATTCCATAATATATATATATATATGTGTGTATATATGCAGGTATACATCCAGATATAAATATAATCTATGCTTAAATTGTAGGATAATATATATATATATATATATATATGAGTATAGACATTACAGACATACCCAGAATATTCTGGCTGTTTTCGGAATTAAAACTTTTCTTTTGATAAAAAACTACCGTCACATATTGACTAATCCTTGATAATGGGAAATAGATTAACCAAAAGTGATCAGACCCAAACATGATTTGGACAGTTCTTACACACTCATGTCCAAATGAAAAATGTAATTTCTTGTACAGATACATGAAAAATATAATAAAAGTCTAATATACACACATATATATATATATATATATATATCGCTGATTCATTAAAAATGAATTGGAGCACTCTAGGTACTGGGTGCGTAATATGATACATGCTTAAAAAGACTGCCTTCTTCTACCATACGCCCCGTGGCCCAGGGGTAGAGTTGCTGACTGACGCCAGTTCGGTTGGGTTTCGAGCCTGGGTTAGGGAGCAATCAGAGTCTAACCGTACTGATGAGCTGTGATACAGCGAAACAGATCTGTCTGCAGATGACAATATATATATATATATATATATATATAGGGGTGCTCGAGGTAGACGGTTGCATTGTAATTATGCGGATATGTGTGGAAGATTATGTTTAACCCTTGTCTTGAACAGGTTAATATTGTAGTGATTGGAGAAGCAACCTCTTGGGAGTCAGTTTTACAAAACAGTGATTCTTGGTTTTAAGCTGTTTGAGTAGAACTTAGATCTCACCAGTGGAAAATGAAGAAAATGAGTGTGGTTGGCTATAATTTTTGTTTTAGAAAATGATGAGATACAGAGAGAACTAAGAGAATAATTTTGTAACAATAATAGATACATCATCAGAAATGGAGTCTAGACAGGGGTTTTGATCGACTAACACTCTTGCTGTTAAGATTGAAAAATGAAATCATGTATTCCTCAAAAATATTAACTTTTTTCAAATTTAAAATGGATTCTATTCTGAGTAGTTAAATTGAACGCACACAAGAAAAATTGTGTGCGTTCAATTTAACTTCAATTTAACTTTCATATATATATATATATATATATATATATATATATATATATATATGAAATGAATTGTTTGAACATTATCTTTTATCGATACTCGTATTTAAGTAGATATTCTGTTTTTAATTAAACAGTATAATATATTTATATCTACTGGCCTGATTATTTATGATAAATGTTTATTACAAAAATGTGTGTCATTCAGCAGGATTTGAACTTGCGACCCCTATCTACATAGGGGAAGCTACCATTTGATCTGGCAAGGTCTTAGACTGCTTGACCATGAATGACCTTCAGTCTAAGGTTCAAATCCTGCCAAATGACACACATATTAGATTGAGATAAGTTTCATACTTTGTTCTGTTCTCAATATATACAGGGTGGTGTCTATAAAGTTGTTCTGTTCTCAATATATACAGGGTGGTTTCTATAAAGTTGTTCTGTTCTCAATATATACAGGGTGGTTTCTATAAAGTTGTTCTGTTCTCAATATATACAGGGTGGTGTCTATAAAGTTGTTCTGTTCTCAATATATACAGGGTGGTGTCTATAAAGTTGTTCTGTTCTCAATATATACAGGGTGGTGTCTATAAAGTTGTTCTGTTCTCAATATATACAGGGTGGTGTCTATAAAGTTGTTCTGTCCTCAATATATACAGGGTGGTGTCTATAAAGTTGTTCTGTCCTCAATATATACAGGGTGGTTTCTATAAAGTTGTTCTGTTCTCAATATATACAGGGTGGTGTCTATAAAGTTGTTCTGTTCTCAATATATACAGGGTGGTTTCTATAAAGTTGTTCTGTTCTCAATATATACAGGGTGGTGTCTATAAAGTTGTTCTGTTCTCAATATATACAGGGTGGTGTCTATAAAGTTGTTCTGTTCTCAATATATACAGGGTGGTTTCTATAAAGTTGTTCTGTTCTCAATATATACAGGGTGGTTTCTATAAAGTTGTTCTGTTCTCAATATATACAGGGTGGTTTCTATAAAGTTGTTCTGTTCTCAATATATACAGGGTGGTTTCTATAAAGTTGTTCTGTTCTCAATATATACAGGGTGGTTTCTATAAAGTTGTTCTGTTCTCAATATATACAGGGTGGTTTCTATAAAGTTGTTCTGTTCTCAATATATACAGGTTGGTTTCTATAAAGTTGTTCTGTTCTCAATATATACAGGGTGGTTTCTATAAAGTTGTTCTGTTCTCAATATATACAGGGTGGTTTCTATAAAGTTGTTCTGTTCTCAATATATACAGGGTGGTTTCTATAAAGTTGTTCTGTTCTCAATATATACAGGGTGGTTTCTATAAAGTTGTTCTGTTCTCAATATATACAGGGTGGTTTCTATAAAGTTGTTCTGTTCTCAATATATACAGGGTGGTTTCTATAAAGTTGTTCTGTTCTCAATATATACAGGGTGGTTTCTATAAAGTTGTTCTGTTCTCAATATATACAGGGTGGTGTCTATAAAGTTGTTCTGTTCTCAATATATACAGGGTGGTTTCTATAAAGTTGTTCTGTCCTCAATATATACAGGGTGGTTTCTATAAAGTTGTTCTGTTCTCAATATATACAGGGTGGTGTCTATAAAGTTTGTGTGCACTTTATTTCTATCACAAATACACATAAAGTTATAATTTTTCAAAGTGCACACTGACTTTATGGATACTCTTTATATAATGGTTATTTGTTTCTGAGTACACCTGTCTACTATGGTGGCTTGTCAATCCCTGCAGCAGATGCCTACCTAGAAATATTTGTTTTTGTTCAACACCCACAGAGCTCACCTGTGGTTTATACAACAACAAGAATTTTGAGTGGACATAAGTTACACTTTCTGGGAGAGAAAACTGTCTCTGGTATGATCAACAGCTTGCAAAAGCCTGGTATGCTTAAACCATCAATCACAATGATGTGCCACTAACACAACCATTGATAACTTTGGAATAGTTCTGTCTACACAGATTTACTCACAAGGCTAAGATAAAAAAAAGTTATGATTCTCAAGGACCTTTCAATGGCTCCAAAAGCTAAGATAAAAAATGTTATGATTTTCAGGGACCTTTCAATGGCTCGAATAGCTAAGATAGGGATATTTTAATGACTCCAAAGGCTAAGATAAAAAAAAGTTTATGATTTTCAGGGACCTTTCAATGGCTCCAAAAGCTAAGATAAAAAATGTTATGATTTTCAGGGACATTTCAATGGCTCGAATAGCTAAGATAGGGATATTTTAATGACTCCAAAGGCTAAGATAAAAAAAAGTTTATGATTTTCAGGGACCTTTCAATGGCTCCAAAAGCTAAGATAAAAAATGTTATGATTTTCAGGGACCTTTCAATGGCTCCAAAAGCTAAGATAAAAAATGTTATGATTTTCAGGGACCTTTCAATGGCTCAAATAGCTAAGATAGGGATATTTTAATGACTCCAAAGGCTAAGATAAAAAAAAGTTTATGATTTTCAGGGACCTTTCAATGGCTCAAAAGGCTAAGATAAAAAAAATGTTATGATTTTCAGGGACCTTTCAATGGCTGCAAAAGCTAAGATAAAAAATGTTATGATTTTCAGGGACCTTTCAATGGCTCAAATAGCTAAGATAGGGATATTTTAATGACTCCAAAGGCTAAGATAAAAAAAAGTTTATGATTTTCAGGGACCTTTCAATGGCTCCAAAGTCTAAGATAAAAAAAGGTTATGATTTTCAAAGACCTTTCAATGGCCCAATATAGCTAAATGTTTAAAATGTTTTAAATGTCTCCAAAGGCTAAGATGAAAAAATATTATGATTTTCAGGGACCTTTTAATGGCTCCAAAGGCTAAGATAAAAAAAGGTTATGATTTTTAGGGACCTTTTAATGGCTCCAAAAGCTAAGATAAAAAAAATGTCATGATTTTCAAAGATCTTTTAATGACTTCAAAGGCTAAGATAAAAAAATATTATGATTTTCAGGTACGTTTCAATGGCTCCAAAGGCTAAGATAAAAAATGTTATGATTTTCAGAGATCTTTTAATGGCTCTAAAGGTTATATATATATATTTCTGCAGGCTCCTCTTCCGCTTTCCTCTTTTTGTTCAAATTCTAATTTAGAACTTCCAAATCTGATTTCCCATTTTCTCTACCTCACTTATCTCTCACACAAAATTGACCAATATAAAGAAAATAATTTTCCATCTCTCTTCACACGACCTGATGAGACATTGTCCTTTCAATGTCAAAAGAAAATGTACACTTTGTAGTAGATAATAATTTGTACATCTTCTAAACTATAATTTATAATATCCATATATATATATATATATATATATAAAGGAAAACTCAACACATCATTTTCAATTGGTTATAAATTATAATTCATTTCTATGAGCTTAATTAGCTCATTTCATCAGACCACACAATATTCCTTCCATTTGGTACAAAAAACTTTGCTGGAGTTAATCTTGTTGGATTATCCGCACCGTTTACGGACTAGACATCTATACCTATACATATATATATATATATATACATATATATATATATTAATTAGTTATATTTTGGTCATAATTATAGGCGATGCTGCTCAGTGATTTAACATAAGACATAATAATGTTCTGACAGTCAGTTAAGTGACATGTGTGATACACACTTGAACGATCCTATCTCAAAAGAGACATGACTGACTAGGCAGAAGATTTTTCCACAGTAGGTTGCCATTTCTTTCTTTGGTAGACTAATTGCCAACCATGACTATAGAACCCAATCTGTTCTGCTATTCAACCCATAGCTGAAGGGAGACAAGATGGATTAATACATTTCTCACGGGTATTTGCACGTAGGTGAATGCAACAAATTCAGCTGAAATTTGAGCACAGCTCTCTGATTTGTCATTCCGAGTTGATATTGATTAATGTCGTGTCAGTCAAGGCGATTTCATGTTCTCTGAAATGATTGATTGGTTGTTGGTTGTTTTTGTTTTTATGGCATATCAACCTCGGCGGGTCATTTATTGCCAACTAAATTTGTTTTATTTTTTTTTTTAATTTATTTATTGCTGGTAATACCTTTTTCTTTCAACAATTTATTGTTGGTTTTATATAAGTTTTGTGTCTAGTAATACTTTTTTCTTTTCGAGTATCAAGATTCATTGGGATTTGTTTTTAAGGGCAGGGTCCCCAAGTCCTACCCTTGTCATTTAACCCATAACTGGAGGGAAGGGACAGATTAATACCTTCCCCAAGAGTACTAGTGCTTAAGTAATTAAGTGAATGCAGGGTATTCAACTGGAATTCGAACTCAGCTCACCGATTTCTCTTTCCAAGCCGATATCCACTGCACCACAATGTCACTAAACACTTACAGCACCTGGTATTCCCAAGCGGTCACCCATCTAAGTACTGACCAGGCTCAACGTTGCTTAACTTTGGTGATTGAGCGAGAACCGGTGTATTTAATGTGATATGGCCGTAAGACTGAAATGATTGATTGATTTGTTTTCTAAGGCTTATCAACTCTTTGCAGGTTATTTAAAGCCAGAAAATATTTTTTAATGGCTGAAATGATGCAAAGTGGGGTATTTTTTTTCATGATTTCACCCCAAGCAAAACAATAATACCACTAGGTTGTAAAGGGCAACACCACTGGATGTTAAAGGGAATGAGAAGACTTTAGAAGGAACCTGAACCAATCCTAAACATGAAATGAAGGAAATAGCTACTCCTGTTCAAAAGACTGTGATGGAGCATAAACCAGATGATAAGTGACTCTATTCTATATTGCGTTTTAAAGCACCTGTAAGAAATGCCTGCCAGTTTTTTTATAGTTATTTATTTCCAGTAAATAACAATTTTCTATTTTTCCCCAAGAAAAGGCCAGCACAGCCAGACAACAATGTTACAGTGAGTGTTTTGAATAATGATTTATTATTATTATTATTATTATTATTATTATTATTATTATAAAATACGTATTTATGAATGCCGGTAAAAGGGACAACCCAACATGCAAATTACAAATCGAAGATGCCAAAACCAAACAAGTGCAACAATTTAAATATCTAGGAACATTTTAACTGAGTATAGGACATGTCACAGATCTGAAGGGCATCGCAAAAGATGCCTTCCATAAGCTAAAGAAAGTATTAAGAAACAGAAAAAAATTTGTTAAAAACAAAGAAAAAGGTACTGAACTGTTATTTTACATCTGTATATATTTAAACTAGCAGTATAGCCTGGCGTTACTCGGGTGTAATGACAGCTTTAAAACTAATCCATGGTCAGCTCAGACTCTTTGGACATTGGCACAAAAGACTAAAAAGTAATAGTTGTTTCCAGTTAAAACAAAATCGTAGACTGAAAGAAAAATGAATGGATGTAAGTCAAATTTTGATTTCCTGGCATTGATATCAAATTTTCTGCATTATTGTAAGAACTGCAACATTGAAACTTCTGAATATCATTTCTTATGTCTTTGTCTATGAGTGAATCAAATTTGATTAAAATCCGACCACTCCTTCTATAACCCGATTATATTCGATTATGAATTTTCGATATTTATCAGGAGTACCTCGACACAAGACCTAGCTAAGAACACTCGCAGCCGTTTCAGAGTCTATAGGTAACGGACACACACACAGACACACACACAGACAATGTTCCATTTATAAATAAGTTTAAATATGTTTTTAAAGGTACAGAACTTATTAATAGATATTAAAGTGTAACGCTAAATACAAAAATGAAGGGCCTGTTAAAAATGAAACAACCGGTTTCACTTTCGCTCTTCAGGCCTCATCAGGAGATTAATGAATGAAAGGAGAGGAAAAATAGAATATATATATATATATATATATATATTTCCAAGTGAAGAGGACTCAAAGTGTTTTTTATTTTGAGTACTCTGGCATTTATTTTATTATAAACAGTGCTCAATATAATGAGTATTATAGAGACTTTCTTACAATAATGCAGAAAATTTGATATTGATACCAGGAAATCAAAATTTGACTTACATTCATTCATTTTTCTTTCAGTCTATGATTTCGCTTTAACTGGAAACAACTATTGCTTTTCTGTCTTATATATATATATATATCAATGCATGTTTCACTAAATAATATAGACAAGTTTTGTCTATTTATTTTATGTAAATTTTTTTCTTATTCTCTGATAAGCTTAATAGCATTATCATTACATGAAGAAAAAGAAAATTACAATATGGATACATCATTTTTTAAGAATCCAAACTAAGCTTTCAGCTTACATAAGCCATTTTCAAAGATTTCAAATTACATTATATATTATAAACACGGATAAACAATAATGACAAACTGTTTTTTGTTGACATGGAAGATTTCCAAGCAACAACAAACTCATGCATTTAAGATGCTGGAAAGAAATGTTACATTACAACTCGTGACATCACACATGACCAAGCGAGAGTGAAAACAAGAAATATTAAGTATGGTAAGCCAAAGGAATAAACCAGTGGCTTTATATATATATATATATAACATTATATATATATATATATATATATATATATATATATATATATATATATATATATAAAATGTTATATAAATATATATATAAAGTTAAAATAATTCAAAACCAAAAACTGGTTCATATTTTACATAATGCCTTTTCAAATGCCTTATTTAGAGAAACATATTCACTAATTCAAGTTTTAGTTTTTAGTAAATCACTTTTATTCTGTTTTAAAAATGTTACATTTTCCTGATGTTGGGTTGTCTTGGTCCTGACTTGTCTTGGTGTTGATTGGTCCGCGCTCAGTTGGCAGTGTTGAGTTGTCATGTACCCATCAATCACTGTCAGAATTCCATGCCAATGAGGTATTCTAACCATCACTTACTATTCTGACCCATCCTCCACATTCTGTAACAATAAAATACCATATTCCCCGTTATATTGGTCATATATATATATTTTTTAAATCAACTCCTCCAATTACTATCAGATTACTACTTTCCAGACACCCCAAAATAAAATTCTGTTTTTTATGACCATGTCATTTCAGGATATAGAAGATTATGGCGCTCCACATATTCGTCCCAATCATTATCCGTGAATTGCCATTATTCTTAGGAAAAATATCAAAGTGGTTTCCTACTGTCTTCTCCACAACTCTGAATTCATAGTTTCCCTTTTAGATTGACTATCACCCCAGTTTAGAGATCCCAGTTATCCTACTATTCAAACTATACCTGGGCATGATGGTAAACTGTATCCGGCAGCAAGGCCTCTGATGGGGAGGTTGTGAGGAGCATGGAACCACCTCTTAATTGCTGTTGTTCTCAGGCCCACCCTGACCCAGCATGGCAGCACCTGTTAGGGTTCCAGCTATGGGCAAATTGTTACCCCCCCTCCCAAACTGGGGTCAAAACACTATGAAAGTATAAAAATACACTTTTATAGCAATATATACATAAAAACAGACTTTTATACAAAAATATACATTTTTAAAGGAAAAATATTACCAACAATACACTTTTGAAGAAAAAATTATTACGATAACATATTTTTGAAGGAAAAAAAATTCTCAGCGAAACATTTTTGACTGCGTGTATGTCATTCCTTGTAGCCGTGGAAAGAAATATAAAGAAGAAATGGGCCGCCCCCTTAAGGTAAGGCAACAAGAATATCGCAAGGTTGTAACATGAGGTGAGATAGAAAAATCAGGCATAGCTGACCACATATGGAGAGAGAAATAGAATCACCACCCTCTATAGGATGAAGTTGAAATAATAGATAGAGAATGCCACTGGAAACTATGTAAACTTAAGGAATCAGCACCTATGATAGGCTTCACAAATCTCCTAAGCCCACCAAGCATAGAGATGAATACAATATAGGAACCGATAATATGGAGTGCCAGAGAAAATCATTAGTGTCAAAATTACAATATGAGCTCTGATGAAAAATACCAGAGAAAACCATCAAAAAAATTGCAATATGAACTCTGGTAAAAAAAAGGGTTACTGGACAAATGAAAAGCAAAAGCAATGTTTATAAGTCCCAAAATTCATGGCCCAGTGGATATAGACGTTGGTTAGTTCCTGTGACTATACCCAAAGAGTTGTGAGTTCAATACCAGACTGCAGCAGTGGTGAACAAGTAATTTGCAGGGTTAGAGGGAGATCACTCATGGCTTCCAATAGAGACATTACGATGCAAGGGATGAGAATGATATACCTCAGTGATTGTAATAAAGGGCTCGGTTCAAAATTTCTAGCACCTGAAGAAGGCCAGAACATATAACAGCTGAAACATTGTACAACTGTCAACAAAGATGAGGAGAATAGTTTGAATGATGTAAATACTGTAAGTACTACCTCATCTCAGAAATATAGACAAAAACATTTCTGAATACAAAACTAGAAGACATTTTCAGTTTTCTAAAATACTAGAGAAAAACATTAACATCAAAAAATTGCAATATGAACTTTAAAAAAAAGGGTTACTGGACATTAGATTTATAAGTCCCAAAAAATAAGTCCCTCTAAAATAAAAAAGAATAAAAACAAAAATTTTCATTAAAATCTGACTAAATCAACCTTCTCACTATAACCGAACATTAAAAAAAAATACCTTAAAACCCCACCTTTTTGACATTAAATAACCCACAGAAGTTGACATGCCATTAAACAAAACACAAACTCAAACTATAGCTCAGAGTATGAAATATGCATGGTTATAAATAATAAAATTATGATTAAAAGTCCATGTGCCATACCACTTCTGGATGGCATATAGTTATCTCCCTTCAACTCAACAAGTTTTTGTTCACCACTAGCCAGGTATTGAACTCACAACTCTTTGGGTCAATTCAGTGGATCTAACCAACACTTTTATCCACTGGGCCATGTGTCCTTGAGATAAAGGCCAAAGCATACAACTACTAAAACATCATGAATTAAGCTGTGGACAACAGTTCAAACAATGTAAAAAATTTAAATACTACTTTATCTCAGAAGTATAGACATATATGTCTATCTAAGTTATGAAATTCTTTAATGAAAACAAAAATAAAATTATTTCCCCTGCCAACCAACAATGACTGAAAGAAAAGAATATAAGTGAACTAGATAAAGAAAAAAACTGCTAAAAAAAGGAAATGCAGATAAGATAGCATACAAAGAATAAATCCTACACACACCTGACAATAAACTAAGATGGCCACCATAATGTAAAGCCTGACTACATTATTTAGGATTGAGTCATTTTCCTAAAGCTGTATTTACTCAAGAGACATTTGGCTGTATATGGTAACCAGAGATGGTCGGTAATTGGTAAGTTCTGCAAGAGAATCCCATCCGCAGTGTCCATAGATGCTTTGTTACAAGAATAGACAGTAAATCACTAGCTGATTTAACAACTGTCATAGCCACAGAAAACCAACTTCCTCTCACTTACCTCCCTTTCATAATGGAGTTCTTCTGTCAGACACTAGAAAAACAGTAACTCAGTTCATAACTGATCTAACTGAACTGCATATTTAGATGTTGAATTTCATATCTGCTCTCATATTTCTCTCTCCTCCTTTTCTATCTTTATCTGTTTATATATATATGTGTGTGTGAGTGTATGTGTTAAATAAATATCAAATTTCTCTCTTTCCATGTCTCTCTCTCTCGCTCTCTCTCTCTCTCTCTCTCTCTCTCTCTCTACATATATATATATATTGAAAAATCAGGAAAATGAATGTTTAAAAGCATTATTTCAGGCTTTGTTTGACTGTAAGTCCTTTGTGGTTGAGTGGGTCTATAACATGTCTGATCAGTTGCGGGTTTCCCCTCAGAGACACGGCCTCAAATTCTGCCAGAGAACACGTATTTTCTTAACATGATTTCTCAATAATTCAGGACAGTAGAGATAAATATAGTCTTTAAATGTAAAAAAATCAGCACATCTATTCAAATACGAGTATCCATTAAAATTACGTTCAAACAAATAAATTGGAAATATGAGAGTTTTAATTTGTTTCATAACAGATTTCATGAAATTCTGTATGTATATATATATATATATTTTTGTATATAGGTGTGTACACATATATATGTGTGTATGTGCGTGTATGTGTTTATACGTATATAAGTGTGTATGAAATTGAATGTATGTGTGTGTGTATATGTATGTGTGTATGTGTGTACTTCTATATGTATGTATAATTGGAAATGAAGTTTTTTTTTGTTTTTTTTTTACCTAGCGATGTCTTTATTTAGTTTAATTCAAATGACCTAATTTTTTTTTTTTAATTTTATTTTAAATCCTATATCTTTTTATTCCCTTTAAAAATAATTATGCCTTTTTAAGTAAAGGCCTTTTTCTAATACTTCAACGTTTTTGGGAGGTTAGGTTTTTGAATATGTCCAGCGTCTGTAATATATAAAAAAATTTTTCTTTCTTTTCTTTTCTTTTTCCCTCCCTTCCTTCCTTTATCTCTCTTATCTCCCACCTTTTTTCTGTGTTGCTTAACCTTACATCAATTCAACACGGCTGTCTGTTAATTTTTAGTTACAATTCTCTTTCCTTCTTTTGCGAACCCAGACGATGTCAATTTTTTCTTTTCTTGGTTGTTTGTTTTTATTTTGTTTTATCTTTTTCTTTTTTTTCTTTTTCTTTTTTATTTTCTTTTTAATTTCTTTGCAAATCTATTTAAAAAGGAAAATTAGACTGATTTTTCTGAAAGGATTTTTCTGTTGCTGAGGTGATGTGTTATCCCCCGTGGGGATCTTCATATCGAAATGGTCATTCAACATCATTGAATTAATCCTTTTTTAATTTATATTTGCTCTGTAATATTTTATTACATGGAGCTCTCTTCCTGTATCATTTTTTAATATTAAAATAAAATTTTTAATATTAATTAGGATCGGGTTTTTGGAATTTACCTTCCTGCTTTTTTCCCTTGGATTAAAGTATCTGAATTAAAATATATATATATATATATATATATATATAGTAGTGGTAATATTAACTTTTTCATTACAAGCAAATATTTGGAAGTTATTCACTAAGCAGCCAGTGCTACCTTCACTAGAAATTTATAAAAATCTTTTGCTGAACATTTTTTTAAAGAAATTCAATCAGTTAAGTGTCTTATGTGATACAAACTTGGGTGCTCATGTCTCGAAAGAAAATTATCCCGCAGTAGGTTGCCCTTACTTTCTGTGGTAGACTGGTTGTCAGCCAAAGCTATAGAATCTAATCTGTCCAGTTATTTAACCCATAACTGGAAGGAAGAGATGGGTTAATACTTTTCCTAAGGGTATTCTTGCGTAAGTGAATGCAAGGAATTCAGCCGGTATTGGAACTCGACTTCCTAACTTCTCATTCCGAGCTGATATCCACTGCACCAAATGTATATCCTAGAAAATAGCTTTCTCAATTCCAGTAACTATTACTGCTTTTTCCAGTATTGATGAGAGCTTCCTTGTTACATATGCTATCTCTTTCTACCTCTACCTCTTTCTTTCTTTCACTCTCTCTCTCTCTCTCTCTCTCTCTCTCTCTCCCTATATATATATATATATATATATGTATATACTAGCTGTATAGCCCGGCATTGCTTGGGTGTAATGAAAGCTTTAAAACTAATCCATGGTCTTGGAACTCAGATTCTGCCTAAAGAATATTTGTGTGAAGTTTGGTGAGAATCGGATAAAAATTGTGGACATACAAACAGATAAACAGACACAGACACACACAAACATCTTGCCTTTTATATCTATATATATATATATATATATTATCAATTTTCTGCACTATTGTAAGAACTGCAACCTTGAAACTTCGGAATATCATTTCTTATGAATATCATTTCTTATGTCTTTGTCTATGAGTGTATCAAATTTGATTAAAATCAGACCACTCCTTGTATAACCTGATTTTTTTTTTCGATTATCGATATTTATTGGGGGTACCTCGACACAAAACCTAGCTAAGAACACTCACAGATGCTTATAGTACAACTGTGTAAATTTTCAAGAAAATCGGTTCAGCCGTTTCAGAGTCTATAGGTAATGGATACACACACACAGACACAGACAAAGTTTCATTTATAAATAAGTTTAGACAGATATATATGTATATTAATAGATATTCTTTTTTTTATACACCAGTAGCATAACACAAGTTTCATTGACTAACAACATACCAGTTTCACAAGAAGATTCATGTTACATAGCTCAGTTAGGTCCCAACTAAATCTACATGGAGACCTGTAAAACTATATCGGTAACATATTCATTGATAATACAATGGAAGAATTATTAATAAAAAAGTAAAATGCAACATGCAATAATATCAATGATAAACACAGTCACAATGTGCTAACCTCATTTGGAAATTAAAATATTCCTATAACTCTAGATGCATACATAAAACAATCCATATATTTAGTTAATAGTAAAATATAATTAATTCTTGATAATGGTTAAAAGTATTGCTAAAAGCACTTAAATATATGAAACATCTGAACAATTTTTACATAATTTACATCCTGAAAAGACAAAAATTATAAGATATCAATGGAGACATCCAAGAGTTGAATCATGTTTAACACACTCTTATGAACAATATTTACATAATTTACATCCTGAAAAGACAAAAATTATAAGATATCAATGGAGACATCCAAGAGTTGAATCATGTTTAACACACTCTTATGAACAATATTTACATAATTTACATCCTGAAAAGACAAAAATTATAAGATATCAATGGAGACATCCAAGAGTTGAATCATGTTTAACACACTCTTATGAACAATATTTACATAATTTACATCCTGAAAAGACAAAAATTATAAGATATCAATGGAGACATCCAAGAGTTGAATCATGTTTAACACACTCTTATGAACAATATTTACATAATTTACATCCTGAAAAGACAAAAATTATAAGATATCAATGGAGACATCCAAGAGTTGAATCATGTTTAACACACTCTTATGAACAATATTTACATAATTTACATCCTGAAAAGACAAAAATTATAAGATATCAATGGAGACATCCAAGAGTTGAATCATGTTTAACACACTCTTATGAACAATATTTACATAATTTACATCCTGAAAAGACAAAAATTATAAGATATCAATGGAGACATCCAAGAGTTGAATCATGTTTAACACACTCTTATGAACAATATTTACATAATTTACATCCTGAAAAGACAAAAATTATAAGATATCAATGGAGACATCCAAGAGTTGAATCATGTTTAACACACTCTTATGAACAATTTTTACATAATTTACATCCTGAAAAGACAAAAATTATAAGATATCAATGGAGACATTCTAGAGTTAGATCATGTTTAACACTCTGACAGGCCTGAATCTATACAGATTGGAAAGGAGGTTTGGGTCAAGTCAACTGGAGCCCATTTGAGTCAAGTCAACTGGAGTCCCATGACAAAATGGACAAGAGTAACGGTTACCAGGGTGCATTAACGCAACAATGTTGAGGTGGATGGTATGCCAAGACATGTTCTTGACCTTAGAGGAATTCAGAAGGATTCAGAGAATGATGTGGACAATGGGAGAAGTTCTTATGAGGCTCAGCCTTAAACACTGCGGAGATTGCTAAGAGAGCAATAGAAGGATGTGTTAGTACTTTTTGGGTAATTATGTATACAATATTTATTCAATGTATATTATACGTGAATTATGGCACAAGGCCGAAAGGGGACAGATAGAGGTTGGTCAACACTAGCTATTCTATACCTAGCTAAACCCTCTCATGGCCCATTCACTCATTACAATTTGCACATTCACCACAAGAACCCATCCATCACCTCCTAATCATTCATACACCACAATACCACATATTTACAAGGGGCACCTAAAAAGGGAAAACAAACCCATGACAATAAAAATGTAACTATATACAATTTATAGTATATAGTTAAACATTTAATGAAAAATGAAATGATGGGAGGGTGATGAACCCAATAACAAACTAAAATACAATGTAATTTTTAAGATGAAATAAACAATGTTAGTAAGCCCCATCCCTCGAGGAATTATGAATACTGTTGAGCCAGCAATAGACTGACTTATTTTATATTTCACTCATACAAGGGTTAACCAATAAGAATGCTGAAAATATTTAATGCAACGTGTATAAAAGGTGGCCATATTTTCCTGAGTATTTGAGATCTAATCCAATTCAGTAGAGTGTCTGACTCTTGAGTGTTAATCTTTGACGTAGTTTCATTGAACAGATTATGTACTGTGCTGTATTCTATATTCATAAACTATGGTGGACATGGTTAACAGGACGGCTATGTGATCATGAGATCAAGTGGGCCTGTAGTTTGAAAACAAAATAAAAATTACCTCATGGATATCTGTACATAAAAAGAATCTCTTGGGGTAGTCATATTGTTTTTAAGATAACAAATTGATGCAAAATCATAGCAACCATGAGATTTTTAAAAAAATATAAATATACAGTGTACAAAAGACAGGAGAGAGGAGGAAGTTAGTCTATAAAACACCAGACAATATGATAAATAAATCATCTGCACACATGAAAAATTATGTAAAAAGTTGACCATAACACCTTGTCTGTCATTTTTAATGAAACTTGCTTAAAAGAGTTGGTTGTTTGGTTGTTTTGTTTTTATGGCACATCAACACTTCAGCAGGTCATTTATTGCCAACTAAACTTTATTTATTTATTGCTGATAATACCTTTTTTTTCAACAATTTATTGTTGTTTAAATAAGTTTTTGTGTCTAATAATACATTTTTCTTTTCGAGTATCAAGATTCATTAGGATCTGTTTTTAAGGGCAGGGTTCCCAAGTCCTACCCTTGTTATTTAACCCATAACTAGAGGGAAGGGACGGATTAATACCTTTCCCAAGGGTACCAGTGCTTAAGTGAAAGCAGGGTATTCAACTGGAATTCGAACTCGGCTCACCGATTTCTCTTTCTGAGCTGATATCCACTGCACCACAACACACATCCATCACTATACGCTTACAGCACCTGGTATTTCCAAGTGATCACCCATCTAAGTACTGACCAGGCTCAACATTGCTTAACTTTGGTGATCAAGCAAGAACCGGTATATTCAATGTGATAGGCTGTAAGCCTGCTTAAAAGAGTGATTTCTGTTTAAATACACAATTTTTAAATACACACTCACACAAACAAACAAACACACACACAAACACACACACAAACACACACACACATATGTACAGAATGTATTAAAAATACCTGTACAAACTTTGTAGGTGAGTTCCACACATCAAAACAAGGACAAATATCCATATGAACATATGTTCGTAAATCCTTCCTTTTTGAGTTAAGTTTACAGTAGATTCAAATTCCAGTTGATTTCCTTGCATTCACTTATGCACAAATACCCTTGGAGAAGGTATTAATCTGTCTCTTCCCTCCACTTATGGGTTAAATAACAGAACAGATTGTGTTTTATAGCCTTGGCTGGCAACCAGTCTACCACAGAAAGCAATAGCAACCTACTGTGGGATAATCTTCTGCCCAGTCAGTCATGTCTATTTCAAGACATGATCGCCCAAAGTGTGTACCACATATGGCACTTAACTGACTCACAGTAGATGCTGGTAAAGTACAATCCAAGATCCAATCTGAAAATACTTTTACAAGCTCTGAGGTGTTTTTCAGATACAAAAATGTCGATATAAACATACATCTAGATCGTCATTGTACCTCAATGCAGCAATTTATAACAAATCTTCAAAATGTCCTCTGCTTTCTTCTACACATGCATGCAATTGTCAGATCATTGACTGGTGGACCCTTTGAAATACTCTTACATGGTGTTGTATAGTTTTGCAGGTTCCCATGACACACTGATGAAGTGTCCCTGCATTACTAATGACTGCTGTACAAACCAATTGTTTTAGTGGTGCTACAGCTAAAAATCTAAAGGACTGAGATCAGGGGAATATGCAGGCCATGAAACTTTTTTTTTTTTAATTGTATCACCCCAAGCAAGATGGTAATGCCACTGATGTGCAGGGGGCTACATAAGAGTAAAAAGTTTAAGTAGAAGAGAGTGAAGAGGAAGATGAACCAGTTAGAAGGGAGCAAGAGAAGGATGGGAATACAGGTGTGATGACATTTGCAAAGATGGAGAGAAAGGAAAGGATATACGGGGTGGTGAAAGAACTAGAGTCAAGTGGTTAATAGATGAGTATTAAGTTGCTTGTTTCTGATTTTGTCAACTAGACAGTATAGTAGGATCAATTAAGCTCTGTCTGGTAGAAAAGGAGTGTCATGATGTAATTCACTCCGCCAGAAATTTGGAAAGGCTACACTGCACTGCTTGGCATATGCGCCAGAATAACCCTAATACATACATTTCAGAGTGCTTGTGTCTCAATCTAAGAACAGAGCAGCGGATTCAGAATAAGTTGGATGAGTCTAATGGTGATTACGAAGGTAGGGCACATTGAAAAACACACCTGATCATTCTGATTAGAAAAGAACCCCAGATTTTTTTTGTGAGGGCCTTAGACTCAACACAGAGATCTAAATCAACTACTATGAGAATGTGGTGCTGCCCTGGGTCAAGCTGGTGGTTGCTGGAAGACTGTCCAACAACAGAACTTTGAACTTGCCATTTCGGGACTTAGATTTTCCTGTCTCAACACTTTGCTATTTTTTTTTTTAATCGTATCACCCCTAGCAAGACGGTAATGCCACTGATGTGCAGGGGGATACATAACAGTAAAAGATTTAAGTAGAAGAGAGTGAAGAGGAAGATGAACCAGTTAGAAGGGAGCAAGAGAAGGATGGGAATACAGGATGATGACAGTTCCAAAGGTGGAGAGAAAGGAAAGGAGAGATGGAGAGAAAGGAAAGGAGAGATGGAGAGAAAGGAAAGGAGAGATGGAGAGAAAGGAAAGGATGCTGGTCCTCCCCTAGCTTTCATGATAGTTATCAACCAATGCATCATGAACAATGTGAACCACATGCATCTTTGTATTAGCAAGTGTACATCCTCTAGCAGTTCTGGAAGCAAGTTTGAAATAAAACTTCTGTAGACAGTTCCTGTAAGCCATGCTGGGAGGGCATATGGACCTACCAGAGAGCCACCTACAATTCCAGTTTGCACATTAATCATAAACTGATGCCTGTATTGTACGAAGGAGATTCTGATTCATTTGGTAAATTTGTTTTCCATCTCTTCCAAATTTTATCTCATCTGTAAACAAAATTGAAGAGACAAACAATGGATTGGCATTTTGTAAATAAACCGTCAGCAAAAGTTCTCTCATGGTGAGTTATCAGAGGGAAAAATACCCTGCACACATTGCAAAGGATATGAATACAGGAGCTGCTCTTGAAGTACCCTCCATTCCCTACTATTATATATTTGACCCACTAGGACCACTTGACATGTTCTGAAACCTTGATTCCCTCCAAGAGCCTGTAGAATGTCTTCTTAAAGGTCAGGCATACAAACAAAATTCAATCTTGCTTGATCCATAGTTTGAGGTGTCGCAGATTCTGTCTCAGCAACAAAATGATAAACAGCATCAAAAGTTGAATGACGTGGCTGCCTTCAGTCTGCAAAACACAATCTGATGTTATATAGCGACAAATAACAAACAAGCATGTATATAAAAATATATGTTATATTTTTTATTAACGACGATGGACCGTGTCGCCTAGGAACAGAGAGTGAGAGAGCGCTCTTCCAAGGTTGACAGGGGTGACGACGGGAGTGTAGCCTCTCTGCTTAGCTCGTCTAGCTTCTTCTTCGACTTCTGGTCTTGTCTGGCTCTCTGCCCAGACTGCCTGTCGAGCCTGACTCCTGTCGAGGCTGACTGGGACTCTTCTACTGACTCTGAGTGGCTGTGACTTCGACTGTGACTGGCGAATCCGTGTTTTTCGCAGTCTTTATATATCTTCCAAAACCGGAACTCATTTCTTCCGACTTTGCCTTGATCACGCGACGCCTATATGCAGCCTCGCATCCATTACCATTTGCATAGCCCTGTATAAAATTCCTGTCCGCATACTCATGATGATAATATCCTTCCATTGTTAAATGGAATACTTCTCAATTAACTCACTACTTCTTTCTACTTTTATGTGCCATGTCCTTTCTGGACATAGGCGATCATGGCTTTCCACATCTCCCTGTCCCTGGTGGCTCTTAGCATGCTTTCTCCTGTTACACCACACAACCCTTGTTCCATCATCCGCCTGATTAGGTCCTTCAAATATGTTATCCGTTGCTTTCACCTGTCTCTTTTTCCCTCTATCTGGCCTGTTAGTAACAGGTTCTCCAAGCCTTCCTTCCTCATTGCATGTCCCAGGAACTTTAGTTGTCTTTTCCTGATGCTCAGTATTAATTTTCTTTTCGTTTCCATCATTTCCAAAATCTCGCCATTGCTTAAATGCTCGGTCCATGATATCCGCAGCATCCTTCTGTAGAACCACATTTCAGCTGCTTCAAGTTTTTCCTTCATCTTTGATGATATTGTCTAACATTCACTGTCATATTGAAGAACTGACATCACATAGCAATCCAGTACTCTCCTCTTTGTTTCTAGCGATATTGTCCTGTTTCTTAATACTTTACTCAACTTCTGGAGTGCTTCTTTCGCCATGCCAATTTGACTTTGGATACCAGTATCACACTTTCCGTCTTCTGTTAGAACACTTCTTAGGTATTTAGATTTTTGTACCTGCTTGATTTTAGTGTCCCCCACCTGTATTTGGCATTTTGGGCTGCCCTTTTTGCTGATCACCATCTATTCGGTTTCCTTGACGTTTATTTGTAGTCCTTTCTTGTCACTCTCTTCAGCTACCTTCTGTAGGAGGTCTTGTAGTTTCCTTTTGGTGTCTGCTGTCAGCACTGTATCATCTGCAGGCCTTATATTGTTTAAGTTGTGGCCTACTCACTACTACACATGTTAAAAGTTGAAGATAGACTGGCTCCAAATGTACACAAATAACAAATGTGACCTAGTCTACATGGCAACAGAGCACCATCTACAGTCAACTTTATTTAAACATAATAACACAAAAACAGATTTGAGGACTTACGTTTATATGGACTTTGTTTTCTTTGTTTTGATACCAGGAACCTGCCAACAAAGTTTGTAAAATTAGTTATGATACACCCTATATATATATATTGATGTAATAAATATGCATACACCTTGGTTCCCCCTCACAGTATTATGATTGGCTGGTGTCAGCCATAAATACTAAGGCAAGATGTACATAGGTCTACATCTATAGGTCTACATCTATTGACTACGCCTATTGCATAAGCTTTCACCTCAACATATTGCATATGACTGCAACAAGTACCAGTCCATATGGCTACTTGCTAGATTGTCCTACCCGGTTAGTAAGTTAGTTAAGTGCCATATGTGATACACGCTTGAGACATGACTGACTGGGCAGAAGATTATCCCGCAGTAGGTTGCTATTGCTTTCTGCGAGAGACTGGTTGCCGATCAAGGCTATAGAACCCAATCTGTCCTATTATTTAACCCATAACTGGAAGGAATAGACAGATTAATACCTTCCCCAAGGGTATTTGCATGTAAGTGAATGCAATGAATTCAGCTGGAATTCTAACTCGGCTCCCCAATTTCTCGTTCCGAGCCGATATCTAATGCACATCCTACCCGGTTACAGTTGCCAAAACCTCTTAGCTACTTTGATTAATATATATATCTCTTTCCAGGACATATCACATATATATATATATATTTATGCATTGATTGTTTAATACTTAGTTTTTGGTCCTAATAGGGTTAGACCAGTACACATTTATATTAAAAAGTGTTCTATACAATTATATTGTCGAACTTTTGAATATTTTTCATTTTTAAACGAGTTATTTCGCTACCCAGGTTTCTCCCATGAGTGGCGATTTTTAATAACTCGTTATTAAAAATCACCTGAAGACACCACTCATGGTAGAAACCTGAGTAGTATAATAACTCGTTTAAAAATTAGAAATATATATTTACACATATATGAAGGAAGAATTTACTCCCTCATCTGTAGTAATTGTCACAAAAAATACATAAGAAAAGCCTCAAGGGATCTAAATAAAAGATTTTATGAATACAAAAGGGACATTTTACAAAACAATCTGTTAGATGCATTGGTTTCCCACCATAAATAGACTGACCATAAACTTGACATAAAAAGAAAACTATTCACTATGAATATTTTACTATCTATCAGCCTGCACACTGAAGTAATTTAACAAATAAAATGTGCTAGGACCATCAAAATTACATCTGAAGCCATAGCTTTCAAAATTATCTTGCTAACCTTGCTAACTTCATGCTAACTTTGTTTTAATTTATCTGAATCAATTTACTCAAGCTACTACAATGAAAGTCTACAGCTATATCATGTTGAATACACCAGTTCCCATCCGATCACTGAAGTTAAGCAACATCGAGCCTGGTCAGTACTTAAATGGGTGACCATTTGGGAATATGAGGTGCTGTAAACGTAAGGACCAAGAATGGTCCACCGGTCCTCCAGGTTTGGGGGTTGGGTGCAGGGCTAACAACCCTGCCCCATAAAAAACAGTTTGTGACAGAAATAGCAACAAAAAGTTGCTGCCCTAAGCATCATCTGGGTGTGATAGATAAATGGTGATGATGATGACTACAGTGAAACCAATAATAAAATTGCAATTTCTACTCTGTCTTTTCTTGCACTTCCCTCCTGTGAAATTCCCTTCCATATACTTGCTTCCCTGAAAGCTACAATCTCCAAGAATTTAAATGTAAGGTCAATTGCCATCTCCTATCCTCTGACTCGCATCCTTTCCCTCATGTTCTTTTCCCCATATTGGGCACCAGGGAGTTAAGCTCGTCAGAGCAGAAGCCGTGAAAGTATTTGTCGAAGAGACAGAAGGAAGCCACATTATGCTGGTGAGAAACTGACTGGAGCTGAGCTGCCAAGTTGCGATCGATCACATTGCAGATTCTCCGTAGGATTTTGTCAAAAACCTCAAGGTGAATAGCAGATGTGACAGCAGTATTCAATACACAGGCGAATGGTAGATTTATATATGTGCCAGATGGATTCAGACAGAAAAATCTTCCTGGCCCTACACAGTGAACTAACCGTTCTAGCAGCAAATTTAGCTATGGATTCGATGTAGTCATTCCACTTACAGTCTGCTGAGAGAGTTAGGCTGAGGAGGCACAGTGTTTTGCTTTCAGGAAGACTAGCGTGATCCATACTAACACCAAGCTAGGGAGTGGAGGAGAGACAGTTTCATGCCTTTCGTAAGGGTATTAGTGCTAAAGTTTTTATGTTCTATGTCAGTAACATGATTCACAGAAACCAAACTTTAATCTTCTAGGCAAATGTCCCATGAATTTGATAGCATAGTAATCGTGAGTTCAATCCCCGAGCTGGGTAGCACAGTATCACTTAGAGGAGATATGACTAGCAGTAACCGAGTAAGTACTAAATAAGAACAAGATGATACATGCCTAGACATGAACAGATCAATCTTGTTTTTAATTTTTATCACTCTATTCAAGGCAATAAAGCCACTAAGACACAAGGGAGTTACTAAGTAAGAACAAGATAATATATGCCTAGACATGAACAGACCAATCTTGTTTTTAATTTTTATCACTCTATTCAAGGCAATAAAGCCACTAAGACACAAGGTGGTGGTTACAGGGTATGAAAGAATTAGGTAAAGAAACATTGCTAAGTAGTGGGAAGAGGAAAGAGTTATCAGGAGGACAGTAGATAGCGATTGAGATTGCATTAAAAGTTGTGCAGATTAAAGTTGGCTGGAAAACATGGAGCTGGATGAGAGTTCCAAAAAAAGCCTTCTTTAACTGGTAGCATATAATTTACGGGTATATATAGCCAGCTCAACTGTAAATTGATGAGATCTTGACTCAAATCTAGTACTGTGATTAAATTCATAAAGTCTAGGTACCATAGCAAAAAGCTCATCCTAAAAATTACCATAAAAGTATTTATAGAAAAGACACAGTAGGGCAACCTTATGATTGTAGTAAAGTAACTGAAACCAAGCTGCCAGATCAGGACCAATAATATTAATGATTCTTCTTTGAATTTTATCAAGAAGCTCAAGGTATGCATCGTCATAGATTAAATAAATTATTCAGTTCAAAATTCACTGAAGGTTACCAGAATTAGTAGATACCTGGGGAAGGTAGTGTGCGAACAACCACCAAAATTTTGTGATAATAACAACAAAAATGGGGATGTTAGTCCAATTGTAAATAATTTCAATAATGATAACTTCTATCCAAGAAGTTTAGACAGAAAGAAGTTTTAAAGTAGAAGTCGGTGAAGTGGATCTTAGATAGGGGTACACTTTATAAAATATCTACTGGCCCTGGGTATGACAATAGACTGCATCCAGCTGATTGAGAGGCTGTGAGGATCATGAAACCACCTACTTAATTGTTGTTGTTCTCAGGTCCACCCTGACCTGGAGTGGTAGCACCTGTTAGGATTCCAGCTATGGACGAATAGTTTCTCCCCAAATTGAGGTCAAAACACTTTTTCTTCTTCTATGTGCCCTGTCCCTTCTGGACGTAGGCGATCATGGTTCTCCACATCTCCCTATCCCTTGTGGCTCTTAGCATGTTTGTTCCTGTTACACTTCACATCCCCGGTTCAGTCATCCACCTGATCAGGCCCTGCAAATATGTTATCCGCTGCCTTCCTCTGTCTCTTTTTCTCGCTATCTGGCCAGTCAGTATCAGGTTTTCCAAGCTCTCCTTCCTTATTGCATGTCCCAGGAACTTCAGTTGTCTCTTCCTGATGCTCAGTATAAATTTCCTTTTTGTTGCCATTCTTTCCAACACCTCATCATTGCTTGCATGCTCAGTCCACGATATCCGCAGCATCCTTCTGTAGAACCACATTTCTGCTGCTTCAAGTTTTGTCCTCATTTTCGATGATATTGTCCAGCATTCACTGCCGTACTGAAGAACTGACATCACATAGCAATCCAGCACTCTTTTCTTTGTTTCTAGTGAAATTTTCCTGTGTGTTAGTACTTTACTCAGCTTCTGGAACATGTCCTTTGCCATGCCAATTCACCTTCTGATCTCTGTGTTGCATTTTCCATCTCCTAGGTATTTAAATTTTTGTACTTGCTTGATTCTTGTATCACCCACCTGTATTTGGTATTTTGGGTTGCACCTTTTGCTGATGACCATGCATTCAGTTTTCTTAAAGTTTATCTGTAGTCCTTTTTTGTCACTCTCCAACACTACCTTCTGTAGGAGGTCTTGTAGTTTCCTTTCTGTATCTGCAATCAGCACTGTATCATCTGCATACCTTATGTTGTTCAAGTTGTGGCCTCCAATAACAAGTGCAAGTTGAACAGATCTGGTGAAAAGACACATCCTTGTCTTACGCCTCTTTCTATCTTTGTAAATCTGCTGAAATCGTTACCTGTCTGTATGCGGGCTGTTTGCTGCCAGTAGAGATTCTTGATTACTCTGATGCCTTTCCCAAAAATGTCGAGGCTGCCAAGCATCTCCATCAGTTCTTTGTGTCGTATCTTGTCAAATACCTTTGCATAATCAATGAAACATAGGTACAAGTCTTTCTTCATTTGTATTGTCCTTTTGGAGAGCATCTTAATCATAAATATGGTGTTCCTTGTTCTAGTGTCCTTGACAAACCCGCACTGTTTGTGTCCCATCTCTGGCCTGATTCTGCTTCTCACTGTATTCATCAGGATTCTGACAATCAGTTTTGTAATGTGACTCATTAAGCTGATCATTCTGTGTAGTTCGCACTCATTTGCACCTGGTTTCTTCAGCAGTGCTATAAATATCAACTTGTATAGGTCATCTGGTATTATTCCACTATTATTAATTTTGTTTATTATGTCGGTAAATTTTTCTATGCCATATTCTTCCAGAGCTACCAGCAGCTCTATCATGACACCGTCTGGACCAGCTGCTTTTTTTCTGTTCAGTTTGGCCATTGCAGCTTCCACTTCAGATTTTAGTATTTCTGGTCCATCCTCCTCCTTGTGTATTCTCGGTTGTTCTCTCCTGTTGCAAAAAAGATCCTTTATATACTCTTCCCATTGCTGGAGTATAAATTTTTATAATAAAAATTCCAAGAATAAATTTTTGAAGGAAAAAAATACTCTCAACAAAAACTGCATTACAAAAATGCATCACAGAAAGCTAATCTATGAACTTATTTTTTACAAAAATATATATTCTATTCATACAAATCAATTGCAAAAATCTTGTTGGCATTAAATAAGTGATATGCTGTAAAACAAATCTAACCAAAATATCTACAAGGTAAAATTAAACGTTGACTTTATGTCTACTTTTTGGCCTGCAAAAGTTTGATTTGCAGTATAAATTTATATTGTAAATGAAATTTCTGCTAATATTTCCTAAATTTGGGCCTTTTTTCTGAATTTATGATTTATTTTGAAAAATCAGATTATTTTGCCTAATCATGATGCCACAGTTAATGTTACTTCTATAAACATTTGTCTCGGGTAACACCAGGAAGCCCTGCTAGTTATTCTAAAATGTATGAAAAGATACCGAAAATGTTCTGATTGTGCAAGTGAGCAACATTTTTCATTCTTATATACGCCTATCTCTTGTGTTTTATATTTCAAAAGTTTGCATGGAATTTTATCATAGCTAATAGGATGCTGACAGAAAATTCTTTGGAAAAATATAAAATTTACAATATTTTTATATCCAGGTAGGATTAATGATTAGCCATCATTAAAAAAATTGAAAAGATTTTGGAAAAATGTTTGAGCAAGGTAATTCTGGAAGAAACAAAAAACAAATAGCATCAAGATCGCATCATTTTACAGTTGAGCTGGCTAACCGTAGCTATAAGTTCTATGCCAACAGTTTCTTTTCTTGCACTTCTCATTTGTGGAACTCCCATTCGACTCAGCCAACTTTAATCTCCGAACGTCAATTGCTATCTACTATCCTCCTGATTACTCTTTTCTCTTCACACTCATTATTAAGGTTTCTGTTCCTAATACCTCTACACCCTGCAACCTGTTTTGTCTTAGTGGTTTTATTGCCTTATATGGGGTGGCATTGATTAAAAAAAAAATCAAAACAAAACACAGATTCTGTAATTATAGTGCTCTATATAAAAAGATAATAATAAAATTAATTAATTAAATTTGTATATCTATCCATATTTCTGCGATCTATCTATATTTCTGCGATGAGGTATCTATTTACACTGGGGTAGATTGTTCTAGTTCCACATGTCATGCCTTTTCTGGATATCTCAGTTTCAATTATTTCCCTTTAGTAACTCAACTCTCCAAGATTTTGTTCACCTCTGTTGTGAACTCACAACTCTTTGGGTCAGGTATTGAACTCACAACTCTTTGGGTCAAGTAATGTAATATGAATCCAACAGTTCTATCTAACCAATTTCAATCACAAGGTATGGGTCAACCAATGGAGTGATTTTCAGACACTTTTCAATGGAAACAGATGAAGGGATTACCTTCCCAGGCTGTTAGCATCAAAAAGTCACGTTCCTGACAAATTGTCTATGGTGAGATTCCCATATATATATATATATATATATATGAATAAAATAAATAAAGAACAAGTAGGAAAAAAGTGTCTTTAATCTAACATGTTTCACTTATAACAAGCTTCTTCAGAGATTTAATAAGGATGAATGATTAAATATCTGAGAGACAGTATTTTTAAAACAAGGTATAGTTCCAAACGTCAGATACGTGCCACATGTGATAAAGCAATGGATGAATATTAAATGTAGAAGATAAAACTTGTGTTTGTTTAACTGTACATATCAATGCAATCTTTTTAAATAAAATAAAATATTTATGAATGCCTGCATTGAAAGAAATCAAATCATGGAACAATTTTCATTCTAAATAATGAGAATCATATATAAATCATAAACAAAATATATTTCCATTTAAATTCTAGTGAAAATAATGTTAGTATCTTTCAATGAAATAAAAAGTAACTATGTATTAAAATTATTATGACATAATTAAGCAACAGTTAGAATCTTTCAATGAAATAATATTTTTTTTTCTAAACATATGCTGTTAAATATAAGAGACAATGAATGTCTATTATGTTTAATTATGAGCCGTTCTAAACATCATATTTTGGCTTTAATTTCAGTTGAAAATAAAGACAAAAATTCTCCAACATTTGGATAATTTTTTATTAATTTGCTTCTAAGCTTTCGGCTCACATGAGCCATCTTCAGAGAGGTTATTTAGACTGAAGATAGCTCATGTGAAAGCTTAGAAGCAAATTAATAAAAAATTATCCAAATGTTGGAGAATTTTTGTCTTTATTTTCTACTGAAATGAAAGCCAAAATACGACGTTTAGAACGGCTCATGATTAAACATAATAGACATTCATTGTCTCTTATATTTAACAGCATATGTTTAGAAAATTATTTGCTGCCTCGATACACTATATATATATATATAGTAATTAGTTAGATTTTGGTCATAATTAAATTAGACCAGTACACAGCTGTATTAAAAAGTGTTCAATACAATTATATTGTAGAACTTTTGAGTATTTTTCACTTGGAAATGAGTTTTTTCACAACCTAAGTTTCTACCTTACTATAAGTTATTGTAAATCACCTGAAGACACCAAAAAGAAGAAACCTGGGTATAAATTCATCTCTTCTCCCTAAGCTATGGATAAAATAACAGGAGAAACTGGGTTCTATAGCCTTGCATGGCAACTGGAATATAAACTTTGAATTCAAAGCAGCCTGGAAAAGGTTGCTCTCTGTCAGGCTGTCGTGTCCACTGAAACACCACTTCTACCACAGCTGCAGTAAATATAATGCCCCTACGACTTTAATGAGTCATGGGATATCTGGATTCAGATATATTTACAATTGCATATATATGTATGTGTGTGGCTTCATATATAGAGAAGTATTTTATGAAAATATATATATGTGTGTGTGTGTGTGTTAAAATTGTATTTTGGACAATTCAACAAATTCTTTGTGTCACTTTTCTCATATACTCAGGGTGATCTCTCTTTTTCCTGATAGATTAGATACAAGCAGAAGATTATATAATGAATCATTGAAAAGATTCTGGTAACAAACTAAATCAAGAAATAAGTTCACTAGTTCAGATGTCTCTTCTTAAAGTAAAAGATGGTATTAATCTATGAATTTAAAATAAACCAGCATCGTCCGATAAAATTATGAATTTTATTTTTATCCAGGTTTATCTATATACTTGCTTATATATACATATTTATGGCAACATATATGATGACGTATTCAAGTATGTTTGCAGCTGGTTTTAGTCCTCATCAAATTTTCTTATTATGTTTTATTTTATGTCATAAGTTCAAATTTCTAATCAACTTCTCTGGTTCCTTGTTTGGAAAATGGTGTGCAAAGAATGAAAACTGCCAGGGGGATATAATGAAGAAGCTGAAAAACCCTTTGCACCGTGTAACATCATCCAACAATGGTGGTACTAAGGCTTCCACAGCTCATATAAGATTGCTTCTGTAATCTACCCCAGCCATAAAGAAATCTGCTCATCATAGATCAATGACAAAATCCTTCCTCCATCTTTATTTTCTCTTTTTCTTTTTGACCAATCACAGATCTTGTTTCATCACGCTTTGGTTATTGTCTGCTTTCTTCCATTTTTCTAAATTTCTTTTCTTCTTTTATTATATTTTATTTCTCATCATGTATTGGTTTCATGAAAATACATTAACTAAAAGAAAAAATGCACCAAAATAAAAAAAAAGCCAGAATCTCAAGATATATTAGTGTCACTTGATCTGTGAAAAAACAAAAACAGACTCATATAAACAAGAACAAATATTTCAGAAGCTTGCATAGTTTAAAATTTCCATTGCTAAGTGAAACCTAAAGGTTACTTGGTTACTAATCGGTAACTGGCAAAAAAATTAAGCTTACCAGTGTCATTAAAATCTGCTTAAACACCCAATGTTGATGCATAAACTGCTGATAATAGCTTTTTCTTAATTGAGCTCCAAACACAGACAGAATGTTAGAAATAAAAACTTTGCACATTAAGCAGATGTAGCATTATTAATTCCACAAGGTTAGCTATGATTTTAAAATGTAAAAGGTTTTCAATAGTCAATTTTAATTATTTTTGTATTTTTTGTTATCTTTCTGATGAAACATGAATATCTTTTAGTTTGTTTACACATATGAATTACAAAATATGGCCTAAATATCTGTTGCATTTTTTATCAGAAATGTTTCATAGTCAATGTAAAAACTTATTGTACCAATTTTCTGCAGGCTTTAATAAAATTTTAGTTCATATATCTTGGCAAAATAAAATATTTTAATTTCTATCGCTTCGTAGTTAACTAGTGATATATAAAATTGTGTTAAGTTACTGGACCTTAAAGACACATGGCCTAGTGGATATAGACATTGGTTAGTTCTAGTGACTTGATACAAAGAGTTGTGAGTTCAATATGAGGCTACAGCAGTGGGGAACAACTAACTTAATGAGTCCGGTTAGAGGGATTTAACTCATGACTACCAAAAGTGGCTTTGCACAAGGAATGAGAATGATATACATGATCATCTAAATATGTATCATGTTTTTTTTTTTTAATCATATCACCCCAAGCAAGGCAGTAACGCCACTGATGTGCAGGGGGCTACATAAGAGTGAGAAAATTAGAAAAGAGAAAACCAGAAACCGCATCCTAAACAGGAAACAAGGGATGAGCCTCTTCACCTGTACAATAGATGTGGGTGGAGTGTGAACCGGGCGATAGTTTAGTCTATCCACTCCAACTGAAAAAAATAAACAAAGTGAGAAGATTAGAAAAGAGAAAACCAGAAACCGCATCCTAAACAGGAAACAAGGGATGAGCCTCTTCACCTGTACAATAGATGTGGGTGGAGTGTGAACCGGGCGATAGTTTAGTCTATCTACTCCAATTGAAAAAAACAAAACAAAGTGAGACAATGAGAAAAGAGAAAACTGGAAACTGCATCCTGTACAGGAAACAAGGGATGAGCCTCTTCACCTGCTCAGTATAGCAGTTAACTGACTATTACTTTATAGAAATGGCATAGAGAATTGAAAAATAGGTTGCAGGATAACTACAGTATTTTGCTTTGTATGATCATTAAAACTTTTGTGCTTGAAGTGGTTATGGTAACGTCCATGAAATATAATCTCCTAATATATGGCATAGAATGCCAAATCCTATGAGGCAATACTTCTTTCTTTCAGTTTTTGTTTTCCTGATCAAAATGTTTAATCAACATTTTTATAATAAAATGTAACAACTAGATGGAGTAAAATTGTAAGTAGATTGCACAGGCAATACACTCTGCCTTCACTTCAGATAAACCAATTTTGATTGGGAAAAAAGACAAAAGTAATAGATACATAAAGATGCTTTAATAAGAAAAAGAAAGCATAAATAAGAAAGAAAGAAAAAATGAAAGAAAGAAAGAAGGAAAGGATAAGAAAGAAAGAAAGAAAGAAAGAAAGAAAATGAAAGAAAGAATACAGAAGAAAGAAAGAAAGAATACAAAGAAAGAAAGAAAAAATAAAAAAGAAAGAGAAAAGAATGCAAAAGAAAGGCAGAAAACAAAGGAAACAAAAGAAAGAAAAATATAAAAGAAAGAATGTAAAAAAAGAAAGGGAGAATACAAAATACAAAGAAAGAAAGAAAAATACAAAAAGAGAAAGAAAAAAGAAAAAATAAAAAGAAAGAAAAATACAAAAGAAAGAAAGAAAAAATGCCAAAGAAAGAAAGAAAGAGTACAAAGAAAGAAAAATACAAAAGAAAGAAAGAAAAAAGAATGCAAAAGAAAAAAGAAAGAAACAAACAAACAAACAAACAAAAGAAAGAAAGAATGCAAAAGAAAAAAATAAAGAATGAATTCAAAAAGAACACAAAGGAAAGAAACAAACAAACAAAAATCACATAAAAAGAAAGTATAATAAAAGAATGAAAGACAGAATAGAAAAGAAAGAGAGAAAGAATGAAGAAAATGAAAGAATACAAAAGAAAGAAAGAAAGAAGTTATACATATGAAAGAAGGAATAAGAAAGAATATGAAAGGAAGAAAAAATAAAAACGAAACAAAAAAGCCAGTAATAAAGTTATTTTTAATAATTTTAACATCTGCTTCAGTAAAATGCAAAATTTTGTCAATTTTTCCTTTTTTAACTTGTACTCCTCTACTTTTTTCATAATTATGATTTTTATTTCAATCTTTTATTACAGTTAATAAACTCAAATATATAGTGATGCAATAATGAAATTTACCCAGGTATTTCATTGTCATGGAAATCACAAGGAAGATATTTCATCTTTAACAATTATGACCCATCAGAAAATTCAAAACATAGGAAAAATTTCCCAAGTCCTGCTATTTTGAAATTAATTCTAAATTTTTTAATCTAATTTAATTAATAAATTATGAAAAAACGAAAATATAGACAAATTACAAAAGTTTTATACATTGATTTATTTAGACTGGTGTTCACAGTCAAGACATTTCAACCTTTGTATGCTCACTTTCTTCAGGAGTCTTTTTTGTTTTAAATCATTTCACCCCAAGCAACACATTCCACTGCCACTATTGTGCAGGGGGTTACACAGGGGAAAGTGATGAGAAAGAGTGGTTAGTTATAGGAAATGTCGGAAGGAGGGTAATGGACGGATGAGGATACCGAGGATGGGGAGTGGGAAGACGGGAAGAGTGTTTGAGAGAATGGATGCAAGTTAGTGTGATAGGAGATGTCTATTGACCTTAAATTTAAATCCCTGGAGATTGTAGCTGTCGGGGAAGCAAGTATATGGAAGGGAATTCCACAGGCGGGAAGTGCGAGAAAAGAAGTTATTAGAATAGAAATTGCAGTTACATTTTATCTGTTTCTTTCACTGTTCATAACATTCTGCTTATCTATTAAACCCTTTATTCATTGCATAGATGTAAATTGTTTTCATTCTGCAGGCCATGATAAAACGTATAGCTAGAACAACCCAAATGAAGATGACCACAAAACCCATAACGCTTTTTGGGTACCGCACTTATTTCAGACATAGCAGTAGTGGTGTTTCATGTGCAACAGAGTTTGATAGAGCCTAGCCCTCTCTCAGGTGTTTTGAATTCAGTTTTTCTTCTCCTAGACTAGTTGCCAAACAAGGCTATAGGTCCCAGTATGTCCCGCTATTTGCCCTTAGCTGGGTGGAAAAGATGAATTCATACTTTTCCCAAGGGTATTAGCATATAACTGCTCTTCAATTCCTCAATCCAAGCTGCTATCCATTCCTCCACCATGTCTCCCGGTCACTCATACAAATACATCTAAATTATAAAGATTCTAAATAATTATGTGTCTCAGACACATGTGCATCTTTATGCACATCTTTATGTGCATCTTTGCATATGCATATATATATAAACTTATTTATAAATGGAACTTTTTGTGTGTGTGTGTTCATTACCTATAGACTCCGAAACAGCTGAACCAATTTTCTTGAAAATTTACACAGTTGTACTATAAGTGTCTGTGAGTGTCCTTAGTTGGGTTTTGTGTCAAGGTACCCCTGATAAATATCAAAAATTGATAGTCAAAAAAATTGGGTTATAGAAGGAGTGGTCCAATTTTAATCAAATTTGATACACTCATAAACAAAGAAATAAGAAATGATATTCAGAAGTTTCAAGGTTGCAGTTCTTACAATAGTGCAGAAAATCGATAATATATATATATATATATAAAAGGCAAGATGTTTGTGTGTGCGTCTGTTTATTTGCCTGTATGTCTGTATTTTTTCAGCCCTTGTATTTTAGTTTTTGCTTCGAGTTTGGCTCTAAGTAGATATAATTGTAGTTCATAATCTCAGCCATGATACCATTTACTCAGAGGACTTATTTAGCCTTCAAAATTCAGTTTACGATGAGAAAACTTATTTGATATCAATAGCAGGAAATCAAAATTTGACTTACATCCATTCATTTTTCTTTCAGTCTATGGTTTCACTTTAACTGGAAACAACTATTGATTTTTAGTCTTTCGTGCCAACGTCCAAAGAGTCTGAGCTCCACGACCATGGATTAGTTTTAAAGCTTTCATTACACCCGAGCAACACCGGGCTATATATATATATATATATATATATATATATTAGGTGCGATTGGTAAATAGTCGCAACTATTTTATTATTTCAAATATTCTTTAGGCTGAGTCTGAGCTCCAGGACCATGGATTAGTTTTAAAGCTTTCATTACACCCGAGCAACGCCGGGCTATACTGCTAGTATAAAGTATATGTGTTTGTCTGTGTTGTGCAAATGTGACTTACATATGCTTGAACTATTTAATGTATAAAAGAGCATATATACACTCATATACATACAACTTCATTGAGTCTGAAATCAGATATCGAAATAATACATTATATAACACTCAGTTTAGGCAACCCCTACCCTGGCCTGAGTAATAAAATCCTAAAGTTAGATATGAGAAAAAAAAATTGAAACACTAAAAAATCAGATAATTATAAGATTTATTTGAACTTTTGTAAACTATTCCGTAATAAATAAAATTTTTGTTTTATTTTAGAAATATATATTGATCTGTCATTGAATTACAATATACGTATACAAACCACAGCAAATGTACATACATGCACAATTTGAATGAAATTAAAATGGACATCTGTGTTGCAAAGGCTAATTTCCCTTTTCGTGTAGCAACAACCTTGGTTAACAGTAATAGAGTACAAGCCACCACCTTGAAGTCATCTTTATGACTGTCTATATTTGAATATATTTTCTAATAAATATGGTATTTTATATGAATAAACAAATTAGATATGAAATTAGATTGTCTTACCGTCAGTGAAGCAAGAGCTATTGAACTCATCTGTGTATAATAATCACAATTCTTTACCTCAAAAATTCTGACAAAATATATAAAGTTCTCAAATAAAATATAAATATTCTATCTTTATTTCCATGACATGTGTTCTGATGAACTACATTCCTTGGTTCCATCAGACCTTACTTTTTGCCAGATCCCACAAGAATGAATCAACCTCATTCCATTTGTATTCCATTAATAAGTAAGCAATATTATTGGTCCAATTCCAGTATCTCAGCTTCAGTAACTTTTCCACCTCGTAGCTTTTCTATAAATACTTTCATGGTAATTGTGCTGATGAAGTTTCCTCTACGGAAACTTTGAGGTATTATGGCGGCTGTAGTAAAAATAGTGAAACTGGAATTCTATGTTATGTTTGGGTCAGTAATTGTAGCTAGCTAAGTTTAAGATAAGATAGATTGAAGACCAGTCTTCCCTCATTACTCCTTTTGGCCTTGTGCTACACTTTTGTATTTTTTTAAATAAATAACACTTTCCTCTATAGTACAAAAGCTTTAGGAATTTAAGCACAGTACTAGATTGGCAGTAAGGTCTCATCATTTTTCATTTGAAATGGGTAGATGAAACTATAAGTTCTATGCTAACAGTTTCTTCTATCACACTTCTCCCATTTCTGATTTCTTGCTTCCCAGTAAACTTTGATCTTCAAAAGTTCACATGCAATGTCGATCATTCTCTTCTGTTTTCTTAATTCCCCTTTTTTTATTGTTCATTTTCCTCAATAATGTTTTCTTATTCTCATATTCTCTAACACTCAGTAATCCCCGCCTTTCATCTTAGTGGTTTTATTCCCTTGCTTGGGGTGAAACGATTGAAAAAAAGTTCCATTTGAACAGCATCCTCCCAAGAACTACTGCTTTGTCAAACAGACTCTCAGCAAGATGTTACTACAATCTTGACCTCTTCAAACTGAGAGTTAACTGTTATTTTTCCTACATAACCTCATGCACAGCCCTTCTTGCCTTTTTCTTATGTTCAAATAACACCACACAGTTAACCTTCTCGGATGAGTGGCTCTTGAGTCTTGTATAGGGTGAACATTAGTAAAAAAAAAAAAATGTTATGTCCCTTCAGGACATTGAAGAATATATTCAATTCATTGAACAATTCTTGGAATGGTTGTTATATGTGTAGTACTAATTACGTTTTTTCCCATTCTAAATTCTATAGACGCTGTATAGAATTTCCACTTGTCATTTCCATTCATAATATTCTGAAGATGATGTATTAGGTTAGAGCCAAATAAATGAATGCTTATGCAATGTGTTAATACAATTGTTTTGTTTTCCCATATACTCCTCTTCTGCTAATGTGTGCATCTGTACATAATTTTAAAGTTTTCAAAGAAAAGAGTACTGTAATATTATTTAATAATGGCCCATTTATATCTCTTACCATCTGTGAAGCAACAGGTGTCAAAGTCACTTGTGTACAATGACCAAAATTCTTCATCTCAAAAATTCTGACAAAATAAACAAAGTTATTAAATGAAGTATAAATAAGTTTTGTGCTGATTTTAATTCGCTTCTACAAAAGAAATGCATTTTTTGCCACCAGGTCATCACTTAGTTGCATTTTAATACCCTTATTTTCTTTAAAGAATTAAGTCCCACCACACTGAAATTTTGCAACATTTGAAGATAATGTTATTCATATTATGACAAAGATAAAAAAACAGATCTTGTGGTTTTAGTTTATATTTGTGTTGAAATATTTTAAAAATACTTTCAAAACTTGCATAATTGTATTTTATATTGGTTAGCAATATGCAAATCTAGAAATGAATGGCTTACAAATATGTCTACATTGGAAAATAGTCGGATAAGAAGACAATGCTCACACTTGGGAAATAGAGTCCAGAAAAAGCTAGGATCCTAGGTCCTACACTCTTTCTGATCTTCACCAATGATCTTCCTGATGTAATCAGTTCCCAAATATGCACATAGGCATATGGCAGTACCATTTTCTCCTGTCTCTATAAAAAATCTGCTAAGGCTGACAAAGTAAACCTTGCTGCTGCCCATCAAAAGGACCGACAATCTGTGATGAAATAGAGTAGAAAATAGCTCGTAAGTTTTAATGCCTCCATAATGAGGCTGCTCTCCTTTAATCTCCATAGAGAAACTTTCTTGCCTACCATCAAAATGAATGACACTAATCTCCTAGAGAGCAACATACTTTGCCTCCTTGGCCATACTCTCTCAAATGATCTCAAATTGAATGACTACATCAAACCCATAGTTGCATCTACTGCTAGGGAGGTTGGATCATTGTGTTGGGCCAGGAAATTTTTTTTTCAGAATCCATTTTGCACATTTATAAATCTACAGTTTGTCTGTGCATTGAATATTGTTGCCATATCTGGTCAGGTCCTCCTGCTATTCATCTTGAGGTTCTTGATAAAATACAAATATCTATTGAGCTTTCTAGACAGATCCATCACTTATTATTTTATATTAAATAGATCTTTTCAAATTATCCTCTTCGTTTTTGGACTTGGCATCCCTATCTATCTATCTATCTATCTATCTATCTAGTTAGCTAGCTAGATAGATAGATAGATAGACAGATAGATAGATAGATATTCCTATTATAAAACACGTACCAATTCTGAGATTTACGCGTTATTCTCATTTCCACTCTCTCACTCTCTGTGCCTATGGCTTAGGAAGTAGAGACACCAAATATGTATATATATATATATATATATATATTTGACTATTTATTTTTTTCTATTGATATATATTTATATTTTTTTATATATTTATATATTTTTGATATTTTAGACCGGCGATGAACACTTCTCGCGATGAATGCTTCTCGTGACGGACACTTCTAGTTTAAATTTTAAAATCATTTGTTTCTGATGAAAGGCCGAGGCCGGTCTGAAATATCAAATATATAAATATATAAAATATATATATATATATAATAATAGAAATAAATAAATACTGTCAAAAAATATATTTTTAACTGACAACTTTTTAGTAGTTTTTCCTATACATATTAAGACAGTATACGTGGATTATCATTATGCTATATATATATATATATATATATATATATATATATAAATGCATATTTATCCTTATTAGTGTATATACAGTACTGTGCAAAAGTATTAGGACAAGAACTATTTTATCTTTTATGACACATCAAAATAAAGTTTAAAATCACCCCTGTCCTAACACTTTTGCACATTACCGGTAGTGTGCAAAAGTATTAGGACAGTGGTGATTTTCCTAAAAGCCTCACTGAAATTCAAATACATGATAAAAAGACAAGTAAATTGCTAATAAATATTGATTATTTAAAACTAGGTGTAAAAGAAATGTATTAAAAAGAAGTTATATTTAATTCTTCCTTTTTTCTATTAAACAAGTTATTTGGAAACTACTCTATTGAACATCTATGGGATATTTTGGATAAAAAAATTAATAAATCTAATGTTACTTCACAAGACACACTTTGGGAACAAATACAATCTGCTTGGCAGGAGATACCATTAGATACATTGAAGAAGCTTGTGATGTCAATGCCTGACAGAATGAAGGCTGTGATCAAGGCTATTATACTAAATATTAAATTTATTTTGTAACAAGTATTTTTTTCTTGTTAAAGCATTTGTTGAGTAAATCAAATAAAATTAATTGTTTATTTTCTGTCAATATGCCTCATAAAAGATAAAATAGTTCTTGTCCTAATATTTTTGCACAGTACTGTATATATTTATATATATGTTTGTATTTATGTAGCAACCCCTCATTAATGCAGGTTTCATTTACAACAACTAACAAGGCACTGCAATTAGGCTTTTTATAATATTTTTCTTGCATTCATATAAGGATTTCTTTTTTGGGGTACAGAGTGTTTAAGAATTGCCTAAACGTGCTTTGAATCTGAGCACTTTTGTTCAAGTACTCTATTTGCCATTATCAAGGATGTTTTTGTCTGTTTAAATATGTAGATTCTTTTGTAGCAGTAGAAATACTTTAATTCCTGAACACAAGAAGACCACGTTCACAATTGATATTATTGAGAGTTTTTTCTTCTTTTTATTATTAAAAATATTTAATATTTATGGAGGTCATTCAGTTATAATCTTAAGATTTAAGACTCATCAAAATATTCAAATAGGAAAAAAAAGTTTTATGGGTACTAGTTTGTGATATTTTAATAAAAAATTATAAATTTATCTTTCCAGAATCTATCTTACATATTTATAAGTCTACCATTCGTCCATGCTTTGAATATCTGGCCTGGTGCTCCTGTTATGTATTTAAAGGTTCTTGAAAAAATTCAAACAATAATCAGCAAGATTTCTGGTCCTAACCTGGCATTTCAGTTTCAGTCACTTTCTCACTGCCATAACATAACTTTCCTGTACCTTTTATCCATCCTGCTCATATTTAAATCTACCATCCGCCCGTGTATTGAATACTGCCACCACATCTGGTCGAGTGCCCCTGCTATTCACCTTGGGGAATCTGTCATGTGATCGATCCCGACTTGGCAGCTCGGCTGCAGTCGCTATCTCACCGGCATGACGTAGCTTCCCTGTACCTCTTCTATAAACACTTTCATGGTTTCTGCTCCAATGAACTTAGATCACTGGTGTCCCCTAGGTATGAATTTGCATGAGTTACTAAATTGGCAACTAGGTCCAACCCTTTTACTATGAAACCAATAAAATGTGACCGCAATTTCTACTCTAACAGATTCTTTTCACGCACTTCTCACCTGTGGAATTCCCTTCCATATACTTGCTTCTCCAACAGCTACACTCTCCAGGAATTTAAATGTAAGGTCAATAGACATTTCCTATCTCACTAACTTGTATCCATTCTCTCAAGCTCTTTTTTCATCTACTCCCACCACCATCCTCGGTATTCTTATCCTACTATTACCCTCCTCCTGACATTTCCTATAACTAACCACTCTTTCTCATCACTTTCCCCTGTGTAACCCCCTGCGCAACAGTGGCAGTAGAATGCCTTGCTTGGGGTGAGATGCTTAAAAAAATATACTTTCATTGTAATTGTTCTGGTTCACTTTCCTCTATTGTACTTAGACTTCATGAATTCAAGTGCAGTACTAGATTGGAAGCAAGGTCCCTTCATTTTATAGCTGAAATGGTTAGATGTAACTGTTCTTTGATAATAGTTTCTTCTCTTGCACTTCTTGCTTGTGGAACACTCTTCCAGCTTCTTGCTTTCTAGTCAATTTTGATTTTCAAAAATTTAAATGCATTCTCAAGTGTTATCTTTCATCTTAATCTTTTTATTGTCTTCTTTCATTAATAGTATATTTTTCTCATATTCTCTAACCTCATGCATCTAAGTGGCTTTATTGCCTTACTTGAGATGAAATGATTTAAAAAAAAGCTCATATGACAGAAATCCGATATCATCCCTGGGGATACCATTGTCCCAAAATGAGATGCTTCCACTATACACCAGTTTCATTAATTTTTGGAAACACCCAAAAGTGCAGATGACTTTGAATAGCACAAAGAGTTTGTTTCTAACAATGTTCAATGGTTATAATCCGTGGTTATAGATAAATGCAAGAAAGATAGGTAAATGAATAGACAGATACCATTAAGATTAAAGGCAATGTGTTTAAAGGAATTGTTTTTTTTTCTTGCATAATTCAACATAAGACAAAGAAGAATTTCATCCTGTAGCATCCGACTGACTGGCAAATTTCTGACTGAACCCAAATTTTATCCATACACATTTTGTTTTGCTTGCTCTTTGAAAACTTATCTTGTAACTCAATCGCTCAGAGTGTACGAAGATTTAATTAAAGTCCTTTTGCAATTTATCAGCCATCTTGTTGCCCAAGCATTCCAACCCCTACTCTCACCAGCTCGATAATTCTTGCATTCCCATCTGCTTCTATTTTGGCTGAAAGAAACTTTCAATAAAAAGTTTCCTCAATACGTTCTCTCTTGTTTCTTTTTCTTTTTGCTTTCTTTTCTTTTTTCTTTCTTTTCTTTTTTTCCGCCTTTCTCTTTTGCAATTCTTTCGTTTCTTTATTTTTGACATATTATTCTCTTTGTTCTTTCTTTTATCTCCTTTTATTTTGTCTTTTTTACTTCCAAGTTATTCAAGTTTTTTTGTTTTGTTTTTTCTTTCATTCTATGCTGCTTACTTATTCCACTTTCTCTTTTCTTTCTTTCTTTTTAAACTTCTTTCCTTCTTTCCATTTTCCTTCTTTTTCTTTCTTTTTTTCCATTTCCTTGTTTTTCTTTCGTTTTTCCTTTCTTTATTCCTTTTTTTTCTCTTTTTGTTTGCATTTTGTTTCTTTCCTTTTTTTTTCATGCATTTTATTCCTTTCTTACCATTTTCCTTCTTTTTCTTTTTTTTCTTTTTCCCTTCTTCCCTTTGTCATTTTTTCATTTCCTTGTTTCTTTCCTGTTTTTTTTCTTATTTTTTTCATTATTTCTATTCTTTTTTCCCTTTTTCTTTCATTCTTTCTTTCCTTTTTTTTTTCATTCTTTCTTTCCTTATATCTTTTGTTCTTTCTTCCCTTTTTCTTTTGTTCTTTTTTCCTTTTTCTTTTGTTCTTTCTTTCTTTTTTCTTTCATCCCTTCCTTTTTCTTTTTGCCTTTCTTTCCTTTTTCTTTTGTTCTTTCTTCCCTTTTTTCTTTTGTTCTTTCTTTCCTTACTTCTTTTGTTCTTTCTTCCCTTTTTCTTTTGTTCTTTTTTCGTTTTTTCTTTTGTTCTTTCTTTCTTTTTTCTTTCATCCCTTCCTTTTTCTTTTGACCTTTCTTTCCTTTTTCTTTTGTTCTTTCTTCCCTTACTTCTTTTGTTCTTTCTTTCCTTACTTCTTTTGTTCTTTCTTCCCTTTTTCTTTTGGCTTTTCTTTCTTTTCTTTTTTGCTAGATTCCCTTATTGTATCAGAGATGGTCTCATCACTATCTCCCTACAATAAATATTTATCATTTTGTTGTGTGCTTTCATATGGTCTGTTTTCTGCATAATAAGATATTTTATGATTAAAAATAAAACTATAACAAAGTAAAAAAAGTTTTCAGATAATGCTTCCTCGATAGGATTTTGTCAAACTAAAGTGATGCTTACATTGATGTGATTGCATATTACGCATGAAGGAAAGTGGGTATTGAGAATTTTAAATGTAATTTTTGTTTTAAATATACAGTACTGTGCAAAAATATTAGGACAAGAACTATTTTATCTTTTATGAGGCATATTGACAGAAAATAAACAATTTAATTTAGGTAATTTTATTTGATTTACTCAACAAATGCTTTAACAAGAAAAAAATACTTGTTACAAAATAAATTTAATATTTAGTATAATAGCCTTGATCACAGCCTTCATTCTGTCAGGCATTGACATCACAAGCTTCTTCAATGTATCTAATGGTATCTCCTGCCAAGCAGTTTGTATTTCTTCCCAAAGTGTGTCTTGTGAAGTAACATTAGATTTATTAATTTTTTTATCCAAAATATCCCATAGATGTTCAATAGAGTAGTTTCCAAATAACTTGTTTAATAGAAAAAAGGAAGAATTAAATATAACTTCTTTTTAATACATTTCTTTTACACCTAGTTTTAAATAATCAATATTTATTAGCAATTTAGTTGGCTTTTTATCATGTATTTGAATTTCAGTGAGGTTTTTAGGAAAATCACCCCTGTCCTAATACTTTTGTACACTACCAGTAGTTTGCAAAAGTGTTAGGACAGGGTGATTTTAAACTTTATTTTGATGTGTCATAAAAGATAAAATAGTTCTTGTCCTAATACTTTTGCACAGTACTGTATATACACTAATAAAGATAAATATGCATTTTGTTCTTCACTATTTGCTACCAATAATATATGTTTATCATTAGAATAAATGGATTAGTATAAATTTTAACTCTTATTTTGTACATCAAACATTGTTTTATTACTGCCAACACTCATTTTTCATCATTTTATACATAAACTAGCAGTATAGCCCAGCGTTGCTCGGGTGTAATGAAAGCTTTAAAACTAATCCATGGTCCTGGAGCTCAGACTCAGCCTAAAGAATATTTGTGTGAAGTTTGGTAAGAATCGGATAAATATTGTGGATTTGTATAAAGGACATACAGACAGATAAACAGACACACACAAAAACATCTTGCCTTTTATATATATATATATATATATATATATATATATATATATATATTATCGATTTTCTGCACGATTGCAAGAACTGCAACCTTGAAACTTCTGAATATCATTTCTTATGTCTTTGTCTATGAATGTAGCAAATTTGATTAAAATCGGACCATTCCTTGTATAACCCAAATTTTTCAATTATCGATTTTTGATATTTATTGGGGGTATCTTGACACAAAACCTAGCTAAGAACAATTGCAGATACTTATAGTACAACTGCGTAAATTTTCAAGAAAATCAGTTCAGCCATTTTGGAGTCTATAAGTAACGGACACACACACACACACACACAGACACACACACACAGACAAAGTTCCATTTATAAATAAGTTTAGATATATATATATATATATATATATATATATATATATATATATATATATATATTTGTCATCCACATACAAGCCTGTTTCACTGTATGACAGCTCATCAGTGTAGCTAGACATATACTTGCTTCTGTTCGGAATCAAAAATTGACTAAGTTGGTGTCAGTTGGTGTCTCTACTCCCTAAGCCATAGCTGCATAGAATGAGAGATCGGAAATTTTAGCATGTTATATATAAGCAGTGTATACACACACACCAGCCACTGGAAGAACTCAATTGATTGTGAAGAGTAATGCATGAATTGCAGAAGTGGTAACTGTTTTTAAAATAGGAATATATATATATATATATATATAGCTAGATAGCTAGATGGATATTGATGCCAAGTGCAAAACGTGTAGTGTTCAAAAGTGTTAGGACAGGACTGATTTTAAACTTTATTTTGATGCCTCATAAAAGATAAAATAGTTCCTGTCCTAATACTTTTGCACAGTACTGTGTGTATATATATATATATGTTTTGGGTATATAGGTAGTAACTCTATCACAACTACAACTAAATATGCAGGTAATTTTTAGTATCTTTAGCTATCCATATGAACCTATGGATTTCAGTGTCGCACTTTCCGTCCTCCATTAAAACATTTCATAGATATATCAGTTGTTGTTCTTGTTTGATTTTTGATATCTCCAATATGTAATTTGCATTTTGGATTGTCCTTTTTGCCAACAACCATGCATTCTCTCTTTCTCTTGTCGGCACTCGCGTGTTTGATCCATGGTATCCTCAGCATCTTTCTGTAGAACCACATTTCTGTTGTTTCAAAGAGATTTCTTCATCTTTGAGGAGATTGTTCAGCATTCACTGCCATATAAGAGGACTGATATCACATAACAATTCTGTAGTCTTTTCTTTGTTTCTCTGATCCATAGATAAACAATACAAATCTTCTGCCCAGTCAGCCATGTCTCTTTCGAGACATGATCGCCCAAAGCGTGAACCATGTATGGCACTTAACTGACTGATTGAATTTCTCTTCTGTCAATATTGTTGTAATCTTCTTTCTCAGATTACTTTTAACATATGCCTTTATAGCAGACCCCAGTCTTGTAAATGACCTAAGTCTTAAATCTTATTGTTCTTCTACGCATCCTCTAAGAGTATTCTTTTGATATTGGGGTGTTGTCTTGTACTCCTATTTTATATGCTGCGTACCTTCAAGATGTATGTGATCATAGCTCTTTTCAATTTTTGGTCCTTCAAAGCTCTTAAATTTGTTTTTTTTTTTTTCTTACTTCTCTAAAACCTTGTTCTACCATCCATTTACTTAAACTCACCAAGTAGGTTACGCATGGTTTCCCTCGGTCCCACTTGCATTCATTCTGTCCTGTGAGTATCAAGGCCTCTTTCATCATTATGTGCCTTAGAAATTTCAACTGTCTCTTCCTAAGAATAAGTTTCCTTTTAGTTTCCATTTTCTTTAAAACTTTGTCATTGCTCACATGTTTGGTCCATGGTGTCTTCAGCATCTTTCTGTAGAACCACATTTGTTGTTTCAAAGAGATTTCTTCATCTTTGAGAAGATTATTCAGCATTCACGACTTTATAAGAGGACTGATATCACATCACAATTCAGTAGTCTTTTCTTTGTTTCTAATAAAATTTTTCCATTTCTTAATATTTTGCTTGGCTTTTGAAAGGCAATTTTGATTATCCCAGTGCGCCTTTGTCCTCTGTTAAAACATTTCCTAGATATTTAAATTGTTGGACTTGTTTGATTTTTGGTATCTCCAATTTGTAATTTGCATGTTAGGCTGTCTCTTTTGCTAACAACCAGACATTCTCTCTTCTTGGATTTATATTTAGTCCTTTCTTGTTTTTCTTCCCTGCTTCTGTACAAGTTTTTTAGTTTCCTTTCTGTGTCTGCTATCAACACTGTGTCATCTCCATATCTTATGCTGTTAAGATTTGGGCTGCCAATAATGAATCTTTGTAGGACTTGTAATTCTCTCAGAATTGCCACACGGTATATGTTGAACAAATCTGATGAGAAGACACACTCTTGTCTTACAGCCCTTTCTAATTTTATATAATTACGGAACTCATTGTTTGTCCATATGCAGGCAGTTTTCTGCCTGTATAGGTCTTGGATTATTCTAATATCCTTCTCAAATATGCCATGGTTACCTAGCAGTTCCAACAGTTCTTTGTGACGTACTCTATCAAATGCTTTTGCATAATCTATAAAACACAGGTTCATATACTTCTACATTTGTGTTGCTCTTTCTCATATCATTCTGAGTATAAATATGACATTTCTTGTTCCAGTGTCTTTAACAAATCTGCACTGTTTTTATTTTCAGGTCAGATTCTACTGCGTGCTCTATTAATCAGAATTTGGATTATAGATTTTGTTAAGTGGCTCATTAGGCTGATGACTGATGAAGTTCATATTCATTTGTGCCTGGCTTCTTAGGCAGTGCTATATAGCACTACTTTTGTGTATTGAATTTATTCACAATGCATCTTCAGAAACAGAATTGTTGTTAATTGTATACATTTATAAGAATTCTGTTTTATACTTCAAAATATCATCTGTATAACACAGTCCATGTCATTCAAATTCTTTCATCCACTGAGTCATGTTCAATGCTTTTATCCACTGGGCAGCATAGGATCCAGTGTCTTGACCCAAAGTTTTGCAAGTTCAGTACCTGGCTACAGCATTGGTGAACAATAAACTTAGAGAGCTGAGTTAAATGAACATAATTAAGACATCTGAAAGTGGCATATCGGCTCGGAATGAGAAATCGGGAAGATGAGTTCGAATTCCAGTCAAATTCCTTGCATTCACTTATGCACAAATACCCTTGGAAAAGGTATTAATTTGTCTCTTCCCTCCAGTTATGGGTTAAATAATAGGGCAGATTGGGTTCTGTAGCCTTGATCGGCAACCAGTCTACCAAAGAATGCAATGGCAACCTCCTGCCCAGTCAGTCATGTCTCTTTTGAGACATGATCACCCAAGCATGTATCACATATGGTACTTAACTGACTGAAAGTGGCATGACTCATGAAATGAGAACAATCTACCCCAGTGATTGAAATAAAGGGTTCAGTTCAAAATTCCAACCATCTGAAGAAGGCCAGAGAGTACAATGCCGAAACATCATGAATATGGCAACAAAGACGAGAACAACAGATCAAACAATGTATATAATGTAAATATATACAATTAGGTTACTTAAGTCATGTGCTGCTGAATAAAACAAAAAAATATTCCTTTGTGTAGTTTGACAAGAAATAACAATATCCACTTGAATTTAATCTGTAGTAGTAATCTCAGAATTCAATACTACCTATCTCATGTTCATCTTTGTATCAAATTACCAAAACAGACAAATTTTCAGCCCTCGATTTATCTACCTTTCTTCTTCTACTTCTATATGCCCTGTCCCTTCAGGACGTAGGCGATCATGGTTCTCCACATCTCCCTATCCCTTGTGGCTCTTAGTATGTTTGTTCCTGTTACACTTTGCATCCCCAGTTCCGTCATCCACCTGATCAGGTCCTGCAAATATGTTATCCGCTGCCTTCCTTTGTCTCTTTTTCCTTCTATCTGGCCAGTCAGTATCAGGTTCTCCAAGCTTTCCTTCCTTATTGCATGTCCCAGGAACTTCAGTTGTCACTTCCTGATGCTCCGTATAAATTTCCTTTTTGTTGCCATCGTTGCTTGCTCAGTCCACGATATCCTTCTGTAGAACCATATTTCCGCTGCTTCCAGTTTTGACCTCATTTTCGATGATATTGTCCAGCATTCACTGTTGTATTGAAGAACTGACATCACATAGCAATCCAGCACTCTTTTCTTTTAATTCTAGTGAAATTTTATAAAAATGTAAATTTCTAAATAAAATGTTTGGAATGTAGCTTTTTGTCTCCATAACCTTTTAGATTGTAGCATTGGTAACCTTAAGTGTTAGGAGTTTAAAATCTATGTGTAAAAAATAAAATTCTTTTTAAAGATTTTTAAGTGGTCTTCACTGCCACATTGAAGAACTGATATCACACAGCAATGTAGTACTCTCTTCTTTGTTTCTAGTGAAAGTTTCCTGTATTTTAATACTTTACTCAGCTTCTGGAACACGTCCTTCATCATGCCAATTTGCCTTCAGATCTCTGTGTCATGCTTTCCATCTTCTATAAGAACACTTCCCAGGTTTTGCATTGAAACAGTAATGCTTGATCCATGGCCAGTCACAGTCAATAGGTGATTGAAATCATGTATACTTAAAATTGACATTTTTGGAGTGAAAAAGAAAATCTTCCCAGAACTTCTCTTGGAGTGAAGAACCGATGCTTGGCTGTTGTTATCAACCATGGATTCTTTATATCCTGTTTTTTTATTACAGAAACATCTTCTCACTATGATATTATTATATTTTTATGATTATAAAAAAATAAAAAACTTAACTCTCCATGATTTTTTTCTGTCCCACTTGCCTTCAATCCAATTTTCCAGGCCTTCCTTTTTTCTTTTGTTTTTTAATCATATCACCCTGAGCAAGGCGATAACGCCACTGATGTGCAGGGGGCTACATAAGAGTGAAGAGATTGGAAAAGAGAAAACTGGAAACCTCATCCTAAGCAGGAAAGAAGGGATGAGCCTCTTCACCTGTTCAATAGACGTGGGTGGAGTGTGAACCGGGCGATAGTTTAGTCTATCTACTCCAATGTGAAATTAAAAATTAAAAGTTTCAAACACAAAACACAACCATAATGCCCCCCACCATCCACCATTGTACAGTCAATTTTTGATGGATTTTCTTTGTATTGCACGTCAAATGAATCTATTAGTATTTCCCAAAATAATTGTATGTAAATGGGAAACATTATAAATTGAAGGCAAGATACCCTTCTAGTGCAATGTGTGTGTGTGTGTGTGTGTGTTTGTGTGTGTGTGTGTGTGTCTGTTATGCTTCAGATGTGTTACTACCACCCTTTGGTTGCCACCTGATCTATATTACGCTGCTGTTGGATAAACAATGAGGAACATATATATATATATATATATATATATATAATCTAATAATTGTATGTAAATGGGAAACATTATAAATTGAAGGCAAGATACCCTTCTAGTGCAATGTGTGTGTGTGTGTGTGTGTGTGTGTGTGTGTGTGTGTGTGTCTGTTATGCTTCAGATGTGTTACTACCACCCTTTGGTTGCCACCTGATCTATATTACGCTGCTGTTGGATAAACAATGAGGAATATATATATATATAATCTAATATTTTTATTCTTCGTTGGTGACACTTGAGTGGATCAGTAAAGCAACTGAGAGTTCATGCACAAGAAGAGGCCAGTGGAGGTTCAATCACAGTGGGGATCTTTTTTTTTCTTCAGTCAAAATTCTAGACTTTATATAGCCTTAAAACTTCCATGCTTCCCACATGGCCACGCCTCTTCACCCATGCATTTTTGCATCTGTTTTTCATTGCACTTTGTTGACATCATCTACAGCCGGATTTATCTGTTAACCACATCTTTGTTCTTTGTTAACTTTTATCTACGGCCAGATGTATCTGTTACCCTCATTCTTGCCAGGCTATCGCTTTTCAAGCTGGTTGTCACTTTTGTTGACTGTATCTATGGCCAGATGTACTTGTCAATTACATCCTTGCCAGGTCTTCACCTTTCAAGCTGGTTGTCACTTTTGTTGAACTTACCTAAGGCTGGATGTACCTGTCAATTACTTCAGCTGTTCAACGTAATATATTGCACCACCTCTTCCTCAAATTACTGCTTTAATTCATCAAAAAACTGAATCTTTCTTGGAAGTTATCAAGGCTATGTCATCTTCATTCACATTGTTTTTCATTTTTTTATTGGGATTCTCCATCGACTCGTATGGTTTCAGACAGATAGCACTCTTGCAGAATATTTACAGTGCCAATTAACACAAACGTCTAAAGTGATGGGTTACTAGGATTTACTCTGATTGTCTTAATGTAGGACTTTTTCAATGGTATAGACCCCAATCCCTCAATGCTAACTTGGATGTTAGGGACCTAAATGTCCCATGTTCCAGAAAATTCAATCAGTTAGCTATATTTCTTAAGCTTCTCAACATCTTTAACTTGATATTATGGTCATCAGAAACAGTGATGTTTTTTTTTTAATCATATCAGCCCAAGCAAGGCAAAAATGCCACTGATGCGCAGGGGGCTACGTAAGACTGAAAAGATTGGAAAAGAGAAAAACCGGAAACCACATCCTAAACAGGAAAGAAGGGATGAGCCTCTTCACCTGTTCAATAGATGTGAGTGGAGTGTGAACCGGGCGATAGTTTAGTCTATCTACTCCAATTGAAAAAAATAAAATAAAAAAAAGAGTGAAAAGATTGGAAAAGAGATAAACCGGAAACCACATCCTAAACAGGAAAGAAGGGATGAGCCTCTTCACCTGTTCAATAGATGTGGGTCGAGTGTGAAACGGGCGATAGTTTAGTCTATCTACTCCAATTGAAAAAAATAAAATAAAAAAAAAAGAGTGAAAAGATTGGAAAAGAGATAAACCGGAAACCACACCCTAAACAGGGAACAAGGGATGAGCCTCTTCACCTGTTCAATAGATATGGGTGGAGTGTGAACCGGGTGATAGTTTAGTCTACCTACTCCAATTTAAATGAGGAAACATTATCTTGATTCTTTGTCAACAGATGTGGATGTCTGGATTAGTGGCCTCATGGATACAGGCTGTTTAGATGTTAAAATCCCAACTGGCTTGTGGTAGCACCATTTCTCGTTAAATTATCACTGTTATTATCATTATTGTTATTGTAATGATAATCAAATTTAAAAATGAGAACGAGAATGTATAAAAAGTCGGAATGAATTTTCCCAAAACAAAATCTGAATTCGATATTCAAGTCTTCTGTAATATGATGCAAACCAATAATGGGGTGGGGGGAGTATTGGGAGAGGGGGTAGGCAGGAAATGAGAGAAGGAAGAGAAAAAAAACTGCACAGAACTCTTAAAAATAAAAAAAAATAAAAACAAAACCAAAAGAATTTGGTTAAAACAACCCCCCTCAAAAAAAAAAAAAAAAGCAAAAAACAAGATATTAGCATCCCTCGACAGCTACCCTGCCAAACCTCCCCTCATTACATTCAACACTTGCAGCCCCATCAGCCAAGTTCATAGCAAACACTGACACAACAGAAAGGCAAGAAAAACAAAAACTGAAAACAGAGAAGTTAAACAAAGACATTATTATTATTATTATTATTATTATTATTATTGTTGTTGTTGTTATTATTATTATTATATAAGCAATTTAAAGGGAAATCTGTCTTTTTTTAGTATTTTACTTTGCTACTCATTTGAGTGGATTATGTTTCCTCTCAATTTAAGGAATGTCTTCTCTTTAATTTATTCATTTATTTGCGGCTGTTTTTTTTATATTTTTGTATTTGTTTATTTCCTTTTATGCTTTCTTTTTGGGGTGGATGAGTGGGTGGGGTAGTGAGTGAAAATTTTTCCTTCATTTCTTCCTCATTCTTTAGTGGAGAAATAAGTAATTTTTTATTTACGAAATAATATAATACCTTATACCGCTATATAAATGAGCGTGTATACATATATTTGTGTGTGTGTGTGTGTGTGTGTAGTGTTGTGCATGCACATAGCTATGTGTAGGCTATGTATAGAAAAGTATAACTTAAATGACATACTCATATAACACTGTGATAATCTTACACACACACACACACACACACACACACACACACACACACACACACATATATATATGTAGAGAGAGAGAGAGAGAGAGAGAGATGCATGTCTCCACAGTAACATATAAGAACATATTAGTGTTATATTAGATAATGAACGGAGCAAGAGATAGATATAGAGATTATGAACTGACTGAGATAGATAGATAGATAGATAGATAGATAGATAGATAGATAAAGAACTAACTGAGATAGATAGATAGATAGATAGATAGATAGATAGATAGATAGATAGATAGATCAGTCTGTCAGTTAAGTGCCATACGTGATACACGCTTTGGGCAATCATGTCTCAAAGAGACATATCTGACTGAGCAGAAGATTATCCCAGTTGCCATTGCTTTCTGCAGTAGACTGGTTGCCAGCCAAAGCTATCGAACCCAATCTGTCCTATTATTTAACCCATAACTGTAGGGAAGAGATGGATTAATACCTTTCCCAAGGGTATTTGTGCATAAGTGAATGCAAGGAATTCAACTGGAATTTGAACTTGGCTCCCAGATTTGTTGTTCTGAGTCGATATCCACTGCACCACAATGCACACCCTGATAGATAGAGAGATAGATGTGAAAAGGCTAGGATAGATAGATAGATAGATAGATAGATAGATAGATAGATAGATAGATGTGAAAAAACCGAGAAAAATAGACAAACAGATAAATGTAAGCCGACCGAAATAGATAGATAGATAGATAGATAGATAGATGTGAAAAGGCTAGGATAGATAGATAGATAGATAGATAGATAGATAGATAGATAGATAGATAGATAGATAGATAGATAGATGTGAAAAGGCTAGGATAGATAGATAGATAGATAGATAGATAGATAGATGTGAAAAGGCTAGGATAGATAGATAGATAGATAGATGTGGAAAAAGGCTAGATAGATAGATAGATAGATAGATAGATAGATAGATGTGAAAAGGCTAGGATAGATAGATAGATAGATAGATAGATGTAGGTACATAGATAGATAGATAGATAGATAGATAGATAGATAGATAGATAGATAGATAGATAGATGTGAAAAGATAGATAGATAGATAGATAGATAGATAGATGTGAAAAGGCTAGGATAGATAGATAGATAGATAGATAGATAGATAGATAGATGAAAAGGCTAGGATAGATAGATAGATAGATAGATAGATAGATAGATAGATAGATAGATGTGAAAAGGCTAGGATAGATAGATAGATAGATAGATAGATAGATAGATAGATAGATGTGAAAAGGCTAGGATAGATAGATAGATAGATAGATAGATAGATAGATAGATGTAGGTACATAGATAGATAGATAGATAGATAGATAGATAGATAGATAGATAGATAGATAGATAGAAAGGCTAGATAGATAGATAGATAGATAGATAGATAGATAGATAGATAGATAGATGTGAAAAGGCTAGGATAGATAGATAGATAGATAGATAGATAGATAGATAGATGGGAAAAGGCTAGGATAGATAGATAGATAGATAGATAGATAGAAAAGGGATAGATAGATAGATAGATAGATAGATAGATAGATAGATAGATGTGAAAAGGTTAGGATAGATAGATAGATAGATGTGAAAAAGGTTAGGATAGATAGATAGATAGATAGATAGATAGATAGATAGATAGATAGATGTGAAAAGGCTAGGACAGATAGATAGATAGATAGATAGATGTGAAAAGGCTAGGATAGATAGATAGATAGATAGATAGATAGATAGATAGATAGATAGATAGCCGAAATAAACAGAAATCAGGTGTAATTTTGCTTACTGAATGTTAATTGCCTTTCTATAATCACTCAGACAGTCTCTTCTTCAGAACTGTTACATTGTGAAACAAACTCCTGAAAGGATACTTCTCTGAACACTACAAATTTAAACCTTCCAAGTCTGGAGTCCAAAAATATCACTAACAGGATGTTGCTTCTCTCTGTCTCTTCTAAAAATATTTTCATGGCTTCTGCTCTGATGAGCTTATCTCCCTGGAGCCTCCTCTACATGAATTTACTCAGGCTACTAGACTGGCATGTAGGTCCCACCCTTTTACAGTTAAAACAGTCCAATGTAACTGTCACTTCTACTCTAACAGTTTCTTTTTCTGCACTTTCCATCTGTGGAACTCCCTTCCATATACTTGCTTCCCTGATAGCTACTACCTCTAAGATTTTAAGTGCAACATTAATTACCATCTTTTATTGCCATGATTCCTATGTTTCTCTTATCCTTTCCTCACCCCACCTTTTTTTCTTTTTCCCTTTTTCCTCACCTCATTTTTCTTCTTCCTTCTCGCTCTACTCTCATGCGTACCAATATTGCCATCTTTCTCTTATCTTTTCTCCAACACCCCCTTGTATCGTGATCCCCTTTCTTCTTGCTTCCCTCTCACATAACCCCCTGCACACCAGTGGCAGTACTGCCTTGCTTTGGGTGAAATGATTATAAAAAAAATTAGAATTTTATCCTACATATTCTGATAATATGCTCTTTGTATAGATTTATAAATTCATTCAGTAACCCACTAACTTGAGTAGCTCTTGGTCCTTACACTGGGTAAACAATACTATAAAAAAAGATGGGAGGTTTATGAAAAGAAATTACTTTTAGCAATTTTTCAACAGCTGTAAGTTTTGAGGGGACCCAAAAGATGAATTGCCCAGATGTATGATATAGGATCTCTTTTGGCTCCTATTTCTGTCCAGTCATTCCTTGGTCATGTTCATTTTTTAAGTCACTCCCTATCAGGTCACAAAGTTACTGATAGGCCATCTTGAAACTTGATACCACAGACAAGATTTTTAATCTGTTGCCATAGTGACAGTAGGTACTTCCACAATAGAAACCAGAAAATATTAAAACCCCAAAATATTTATCTATCTTACACATTTACATACATAGTCTGAGATATAATAAATATAATAGTTCTTTTCCTTTAGAACGGCTTCATTCCTTCAGGCAGTACCTTCTCATTGCACCTGAAAGAGTAGGCTCAAAGTCAGTCTCTGATAATTGAGACATCCCATAGTGAAGTTGAATAATTTTTTAATAATTTTTGTTCTCAGTTCTTTTCATTTAAAAAAAAAAATTTATTCAAGTTTACCACTTGGAATTAGCATCCTGTTTCTTCGTCTTCTATGTGCCCTGTCCCTTCAGGATGAAGGCGATCATGGCTTTCCACGTCTCCCTATCCCTGGTGGCTCTTAGCACGTCTTCTCCTGTTACACCATGCAACCCTCGTTCCATCAACCACCTGATTAGGTCTTTCAAATATGTTACATGCTGCTTTCCCCTGTCTCTTTTGCCCTCTATCTGGCCTGTTAGTATCAGGTTCTCCAAGCCCTTCTTCCTCATTGCATGTCCCAGGAACTTCAGCTGTCTCTTCCTGATGCTCAGTATTAATTTCCTTTTTGTTTCCATCATTTCCAAAATCTCATCATTGCTCACGCTCTCAATCCATGTTCTTCACAGCATCCTTCTGTAGAACCACATTTCAGTTTCTTCAAGTTTTTCTTCATCTTCAATGATATTGTCCAGCATTCACTGCCATATTGAAGAACTGACATCACATAGCAATCTAGTACTCTCTTCTTTGTTTCTAGCCTGATCATCCTGTTTAAAAGGTCAAAAACTTCCAATTAATAGGGTGGTCTTAATAATCATGAGGGAGTGGTAACAGACAATTTCCTCAAAAAATGTCTTATTTCAACTTTTGTTAAGCATCTAAGAGTAAATATTTCTTAGAGCAATTTCATTCAATTCAAAACTTGAGAGCCACTCAAGGTAGTTTTTACTGCTACAATATTTATGTTGAATGATGTGTGATATGATTGAATGAGCAATAAAGCATTGAAAGGCTTAATACATTTCATCTGTGGGGAAGGGGTTGTAGGGTGAAAAATATTTCATCACCCACAAGCATATAAAGATGCTGTTGTACTCTGTGAAGTCTGGAAAAGTGAAGTGACATTTTCAACCTTATCTAGCTCTTGTAAAGATAGAGGATAGTATGAAGAGCCAGGCACTACTGAGCAGTACAAGGGGGCCAATAGTTTCCCTTGTATTTTGTAGAATAGACTGTTGGCAATTTTTTTCCCAATCACTACAATTTTGACCACTTCATGTCTAGGGTTTACCATTTTCTTTCACTTCTTGCCTATTCTTATGATCATACAACACCACACAGTAACTCTTCACCTTAAATGGCTTTCCTCTACCTGTTTCGGCATTCACTTGGTTGGGTTGAGCTGGCTTCCTCCCAAGCAATAGAGAAAGATTTGTTAGGATTTGTTTAAGGTCAGGGTCCCAAGTCCTACCCTGTATAGACCTCAGGTATTTTAATTATCCCACAACAGATTGCCAATACCTGCTGCATTAGACTGGTTGCCAGCCAAAGCTATAAAGCCCAGTCTGCCTTGTTATTTAACGCATAACTGGAGGGAAAGGACGGATTAATACCTTTTTTTAAGGATATTAGTGCATAAGTGTTATGTCGCCAAGTATAAATGAATAACTCAACAACAGAATCAGAATATAAGTTGTATTCCGCAGAAAGACAGTTAGTATGTACAGAAGTGATTAGTAATATTTACAATAGAAAGATACAAGAGTCCAATCCGTCGTAAGACGTGTGTATACATGATTACTTCCGGTACGCCACCGGAAGTGTGACTAACTCTTCACTGACTCGCACTGACTCTTCAGTAACTCATTAGAGACTCTCAAGTGACTCTCTACGACTCTGCCGTAGAGAATCCACCATTGCTATATATAGCAATGGGAACAGTCCATTTGTAGTCAAATAGGAGAGGCGCCCTAACAATAAGTGAATGCCGGGCATTCAACTGGAATTTGAACTAGACTCCCTGATTTCACTAGATTTAATTTTACTAGATTTTACTTTCCAAGCCGTTATCCACTGCACCTCAGCGCACATCCGTCAAAGCCTCGTATTGGGTGAACATTAGTAAAAAAAAAAAATTATGCCATGTCCCTTCAGGACATTAAAGAATGTATTCAGTAGTTTTAACAATTCTTGGAATGGTTGCTATACGTGTAATATTAATTACACCTTTTCCTACTCTAAATTGTATAGATATCGTATAAAATTTCCATTTGTCACTTTCATTCATAATATTCTGAGGATGATGTATTAGGTTAGAGCAAAATAAATGAATGTTTATGCAATGTGTTAATGCAATTGTTTCCCCACCCCCATATCGTTCCCTTCTGCTAATGTGTACACCATTTTAAAGTTTTGAAACAAAAACAAAAAAAGAAAAGAGTGCTGAAATATTATGCAATATCATTCTCCTATATAGAAGTTAGGGGGAAACAGAGCCTTGTTTTACAGTAACAGTTCTCATGGCTGAGTTGTAAAGCACACCAGATCAAATAGTGGTTTCCTCTACAAAGGGAGATGCAGGCTTGATTCTTATCAGAATTTTTATTTCTTTAGTAAGATTTTGCAAATACACAGGCTGACTGACATAATAGAAAGTGGAAATGTATATCCACTATAAAAACGTCTGAAGAAATAAATAATCTGGGATATTTTACAATCAACAATTAATTGTCATACTGTAAGATATTTAAAAATCTATGATAAATTGTGATAATCTGGGATATTTTAAAATCAACAATTAATTGTCATAGTCTGGGATATTTTAAAATTGATGATTAATTGTCACAGTCTGGGATATTTTAAAATCAATGATTAATTGTCACAGTCTGGGATATTTTAAAATCAATGATTAATTGTCATGGTCTGGGATATTTTAAAATCAACAATTAATTGTCTGGGATATTTTAAGTTCTATGATTAATTGTCATAGTCTGGGATATTTTAAAAATCTATGAATAATTGACATAGTCTGGGATATTTTAAAATCAACAGTAATAAGAACAAAAGCTTTGGGATACTAAATAAAATCAGATGAGCATTTGTGTTTTAATTTGTCAGACTCTACCAGAGTTTTAAAATATATATATATATATATATATATATATATATATATATATATATATATATGTTTCACAGAGATTCTGGAAAATGAAGGAAGAAGGGCTGGACCCTGTAATTAGCTGGAGACTAATAGGTTCATCCCATTTTCCAAGGAATTTTTGTGATAGGTGCTGTCTGTGTCTGCTAGAAAAAATTTTAATATAAAAGTACCCAAAGCAACACCTACTCCAGAATTTTAGAAAGGAATTCATCAGTAAGTGCCGTCATAGAGCGAATTTTGTGAACATTTAAATTTTAAATTCTGATTTTAGTTTTAGGAGATTAAATTTAAATTTAATTGTTTTTGATAAAATTAATTTAATTTTTAAATAGTAATTTTAACCCCTCTACCTTCCTCTTCCTGTCTCCTTTGATTATCTACCTTTATAAAATATGGATTCTTTTACTAATTTAACCCCCAATTTCTTCTTCTAGTATATATATCTTTTTCACAACTTAATTTTTATAAATTTTTATAAAAAAATTTTTAAATTAATTTTTAGAAATATTTTTTAATTATATTTTTTTTTAGTTTATCTATATCTAAATTTATCTTTAATTAGATTAACTTAATTAAATTTATTTAAATCTCATATCTACTTTTTTCCCCTAAATATGTTTTTTTTAAAAAATCTTTTTTCTAATACTTTAACCCATGTATAAATGCTAGTCTTGTTTGACGCGTATTGAGCGTCTCTAAAATAAGAAAATTTTCTTTTCTTTTCTTTCCTTTTCTTTATTCCTCTTACCCCTCCTCTCTATTCCCTTCCGTTTTGTTTAATTTAACACCACTTCCTATTCCATCTTTTAACCCCTTCCCCTTGTAAAGCTAGACAAGCCAAATTTTCCAATTTTTTCACTTACAACTCCATCCAAAAGTAAAATCTAAAAATAGACGTTAATTGCTAACCAAAATTTTTTGTGACGTAAATTTATTCATTCTTAACCGTAATTTTTTATTTCTTCATTTTGGAAAATGTGTTAGTTGCTGATGAGACATGAAATCTCTCTTAGGAATTTCATGTTGAAATGATCATTCAACAATTTTGAACATTGAAAATTTATTATATATATATACTAGTAGTATAGCCCAGCATTGCTCAGGTGTAATGAAAGCTTTAAAAATAATCCATGGTCCTGGAGCTCAGACTCTTTGGACGTTGGCACGAAAGACTAAAAAGCAATAGTTGTTTCCAGTTAAAGCAAAGCAGTAGACTGAAAGAAAAATGAATGGATGTAAGTCAAATTTTGATTTCCTGGTATCGATATCAAATTTTCTGCACTATTATAAGAACTGCAACCTTGAAACTTCTGAATATTGTTTCTTATGTCTTTGTCTATGAGTGTATCAAATTTGATTAAAATCGGACCACTCCTTCTATTATAACCTGATTTTTTTGATTATCGATTTTTGATATTTATTGGGGGTACCTTGACACAAAACCTAGCTAAGAACACTCGCAGACGCTTATAGCACAACTGTGTAAATTTTCAAGAAAATCGGTTCAGCCGTTTTGGAGTCTATAGGATGCGCGCACACACACACACACACACACACACACACACACAGACACACACACACATACACAGACAAAGTTCCATTTATAAATAAGTTTATATATATATATATATATAGCATAATGATGATCCACGTATACTGTCTTAATATGTATAGGAAAGTATATTAAAACGTTTTGAGTTTAAAACTGTGTTTTTTGACAGTATTTGTTTATTTCTACTATTATATTTTATATTTCAGACCGCCCTCGGTCCTTCATCAGAAACAAATGATTTTAAAATTTGAATTAGTAATGTATTTTGCGAGATTTTGCGAGAGTATCTGTGAAGAGTCTGTTTACATCATGTGACGTGTTTGTTTACATCACGTGACACATTTGTGGAGAGATTTTTTGTTTTTACATCAAGTGACGTTGAAAGCGACAGATTTTTAAAAAAAATTATGTTTGTAGACATAAACCTATCTTTAATAATGCTTGTAAATTTGTTTTAGATAAAAAAATTTTTTAAATGTATCTAAAAGAGTTTAAAAATTTTTTTTTAAATGTATCTAAAAAGTTTAGTTATTGAAGTATTTGTAAAGATTCAATGCACCTAAGTACCTATTTAACCCTAGCTTGTATTTAATTTTAAAATCCAGTATTTTTCTTTCTTTCTGCATGTGCATGTAGAACTAAAATTGGAGTCTATTAGTAAACATTTGCAATTTTATAAGGTGTGACCTGGTTGATTGAAATGTGCTCCTACTGGGGAATATTGATTATTTTGGCGTATATTAAGTTTGTGATTATTGAAGCAAAATCTAAAGCTATTACCGGATTCACCAATATATCCACTATTGCGACATATTGAACAGAAGAGGAAGTATATAATGTTTTCAATGTTACAAGTGAGGCGTGGTGGCTGCAATTTGATTTTGGTGTTGGGTACAGAGAATATTGTGTCGTTTACCAAATGTTTACAAATTAGGCACCTGGGTTTCTAACATTTGTAAACATTTGGTAAACAACAAAACATTTGTGAAATACGTTACAGATTCAAATTTTAAAATCATTTGTTTCTGATGAAGGACCGAGGGTGGTCTGAAATATAAAATATAATAGTAGAAATAAACAAATACTGTCCAAAAAACACATTTTTAAACTCAAAACGTTTTAATATTCTTTCTTATATATATATATATATATATATATATGATAAGATGTAGTTTGACAGTATGCTTTATTTATGGGCTAAAGTGTTCAATATCTTGGATAGAGCATCTGTAAATATAAAAGGTGAACATTGCAGTCAATGCCAGCAGTAACAGTCTGTTTCATGCTTATACGCAATAGTCATGATCTGATGATTGCGTTTAAGCATGAAGCAGATTGTCATTACTGGGCTTTGAGATTAGTGTCAACTATATATATATATATATATATATATATATATATATATATATATATATAGGATTAATGTGGAGAAGTCTGTTCTGTTATTTAACTGAGCAGAGTCATGCCAATTTCAAAGTTTCATAAAAGCACCACTATAAGGTCCTCACTTCTCAGGGTATTTTTTCAATCAATTCTTTTTACAATTTGTCATAGAATTTCCTTATATATATATATATATATATATATATATAATATTGAGAGGAAAACTCAACACATAATTAAATGCTACAAATTCAGAGTTTATTTTGGCAATGTAAAAAAATTTTACAATTGCCCCCTTCAGATCATTGATAAATAAATAAATACTAATTTCACTCAGAATATTTTGAAAAAAATTTTTTTCAGTCAGAGTATTAAAAAAATATTTATTAAAACTTTTGAGTAAAATTAACATTTAATTATTTTTCAACTATCTGAAGGAGGGAATTGTAAAATTTTTTAACATTGCCAAAATAAATTAAATAAATATAACTGTTTAATTATATGCTGAGTTTTCCTAACAATATTTTATATTGCTCTAGATAATATTCATTGAGCTCACTATTTTTATCTAATTAATAATTTATATTAATTAGATAAAATCTTTTGGTTTATTCTTTTCATCTTTATGGGCTTGCCATTCTCTCCTATATATATATATATATATATTCATCTGCAGACAGATCTGTTTTTCTGTATCACAGCTCAACGGTACGGTTAGACATCCAATTGCTTCTAGCCAGGATTGAAAACCGACTGAATTGACATCACTCAGCAATTCTACCACTGAGCTATGGGTGCTCGGTAGATGAAGGTGGACTTTTAACATGTTATATACAATGTAAACATATGGCAATAGCTGAGAATATTCAAATTCATTACTGAATATATGATGCAATATATGTTGACCATGTCCACCACAGTTTATGAATATAGAATCCAGCGCAATACGTAATCTGTTCAATGAAACGTCAAAGATTAGCACTCACAAATCAGACACTTTACTGAATCGGATTATATTGCCAATACTCGGGAAAATATGGTCACCTTTTACATATGTTGCATTGAATATTTTGAGCATTCTGATTGGTTAACCCTTCAATTGGTGAACTATAAAATGACTGGCTCACCAGTATACAAGGGTACCCAAAAAAGCTCCAACAATATATATATTAGAAAAAATCTATGACAAATTCTAATAAACTTTTCATGTTTCATCCTTAAAAACTTCATTGGTAAAGTAATTCTTATGTAGATGTGATTACACAGGCACAAGAAGGTGAAGGGATGCTGAAATTTTAGATGTTAATTAATGTTTCTTTTTTTTTATGTATTTGGGCATATCTTCTATCATCACAAAGCGGTTTCTTTAATAACAAAAGTGTTAAAATAAGCAAATAAAAAAAATGAAATTGGTTTGACTATATACTCAAACAAATTTTGAAAAAAATTTCATTTAAATCTAAAATTTCAGCATTCCTCACTTTCATGCATACGTGTAATCACATCAGTGTCAATATTTCAATCTGTGACGCAAAAAATTTTCCGCTTTGTTGTAGATTTTCTTAAATTTCTTGTGATATTTAAAAATTTATGTATCATTTTCCTCTGTTAGTGTAAGTGTGTGTGTGCCTGTGTTTCCCAACCCCACCCACCACGATTGATTGATGTTCTGTTTATAAATCTACTTAATGACTCTTACAATTTTCTGACTTGATTCCTTCTATTAAAAATCATTAGTTTCCATCCAAGTAAAGGGACATCGAACTGTGAAAAACCCAATTTCTGAACAAGAAATATGATGGACACTCTCATCATTCATACATGAATATTACATGTACAAAACAATCCTAATAACTGATGCCATAAAAGTGAAAAGAACGGATGTTTCTCTGTCTGAAATCATCTGCAAAAAGCCATTTTTGCATTAACTGTAAAAAGAGAGATCTTCCGGGTATGTGGATTTTTTTTATATTCTTTTTACTCCAAGCAAGGCAGAAATGTACGTTGTGGTGCATTGGATATCGACTCAGAACAAGAAATCGGGGAGCCGAGTTCAAATTCTAGTTGAATTCATGGTATTCACTTACGCGCAAATACCCTTGGGAAAGGTATTAATCCATCTCTTCCTTCCAGTTATGGGTTAAATAACAGGACAGATTGGGTTCTATAGCCTTGGCTGGCAATCACTCTACCGCAAAAAGCAATGGCAACCTACTGCGGGATAATCTTCTACCAATTCAGTCATGTTCTTTTTCGAGACATGATTGCCCAAAGGATGTATCACATACGGCACTTAACTGACTGAAAGTAATAGTTGAAATCATTATTATGGCTTCCACTGGTCATAAAGTGGGGGATCAGTTTTCTATTGTTATGAAGTAATAAACTGATCCCCCACTAATTACTATGTAATAATAGAATACATCTTTTCTCCCTCTAGCTATGAGTCAAATAACAGGACAGATTGGGTTCTATAGCCTTGGTGTGCAACCAATCTACCGCAGAAAGCAATGGCAACCTACTGCAGGATAATTTTCTGCCCAGTCGGTCATGTCTCTTTCGAGACATGATTGCCCAAGCGTGTTTTACATATAGCACTTAAATGACTGAAGGCAGAAATGCAACTAGTGCACAGGGGATTACAGTAAGAAAAAAGTACAGTTAATGTCAAAAAATAGATAAGAGATTGATGGGAATCAAGTAGATAGAAGATGGTAATTTTTTTTTTTTTTTTAAAATCATATCACCCCGAGCAAGGCGGTAACGCCACTGAAGTGCTGGGGGCTACATAGGAAAGAAAAGATTTGAAAAGAGAAAGCTGCAAACCACATCCTGAACAAGGAACAAGGGGTGAGCCTCTTCACCTGTTCAATAGACGTGGGTTTGACTTTGCATTTAAACTTTTGGAGATTGTAACTATAATGGAAGCAAGCAAATGGAAGAAAGTTCCACAGAAGTGGAAGAAAAGAATCTATTAAAGTAGAAGAGGGGTTACATTTAATTATTTTGACAGTAAAAGGATAGGACATTCAAGCCAATCAAGTAGCACAGGTAAATACATGCAGCTGAAGCACTAGGAAAAAAACTCATCAGAGAAGGGATGATTGCAATATAGAAAAGGCGGAGGGAAGCCACATTGCATCAGTGAGAAAGTGACTTAAGGTGGGCTGTCAAGTCAGGATTGATTATATTGCAGGTTTTCTTTTGGATTTTGCCGGGAACCTCAGGTAAATAGCAATAGCAACCAACCAGATATACTGAGTAATTAAGGAGAGAAGGAAGATTTCCTGGCAAAAAAAATGTATAAAGTTGATAGAAATTCAGTCTGGATTGGGTAGTATTATATACTTACTATATAACATGACGTGGCTTCTCTCTGTCTTTTCTACAAATATTTTCATGGCAACTGCTCTGATGAGCTTTCTCTCTGGTGCCTTGACTGCATGAATTTAAACGTGCTACTAGTTTGGATGTGCATTGTGGTACAGTGGATATCAACTCAGAACAACAAATCGGGGTGCCAAGTTTGAATTCCAGTTGAATTCGTTGCATTCATTTGAATACAAATACCCTTGGGAAAGGTATTAATCCATCTCTTCCCTCCAGTTATGGGTTAAATAATAGAACAGATTGGGTTCTGTAGCCTTGGCTGGCAAGCAGTCTACTGCAGAAAACAATGGCAACCTACTTCGGTATAAACTTCGGCCCAGTCAGTCATGTCTCTTTCGATGTGTGTATCATGTATGACACTTAACTGACTCACTGACTAGGTTGGCATCTAGGTCCAACCCTTTTACCATCGAAACAGTTAAATATAGCCACTACTTCTACTCCAACAGTTTCTTTTCCCACATTACTCTCCTGTGGAACTCCCTTCCATCTACTCTTCTCTGGTAGCTACAATCTCCAAAAATTTAAATGCAGCATCAATTGCCATCTTCTATCTTCTTGAATCCTGTTCATCTTTTGTCGTTCATCAATACCCACTGTACCCAGTCTTTTTCTTTCACTGTAACCCTCTACACAATAGTGGTGGTCTTGCTTTGCTTAGTGTGAAATGATAAAATCATTGTATAAAGATCTTTTATATGTTATGCACTTTCAAGCTCAAGTCGGTCATGACTTTCCTCAACTTCATATTCTTTGAGGTTCACAATAAATTTAAATACCTGGGAAGTGTTATAAGAGAAGACAGAAAGTGCGACACAGAGATCCAAAGGAAAATTGACATGATGAAGAAAGCATTCCAGAAGTTGAGTAAAGTATTAAGAAACAGGACAATTTCGTTAGAAACAAAGAAGAGATTTCTGGATTGCTATGTGATGTCAGTTCTTCAATATGGCAGTGAATGAAAAACTTGAAGCAACCGAAATGTGATCCTACAGAAGGATGCTGCAGATATCATGTATCAAACAAGTGAGCAATGATGAGGTTTTGGAAATGATGGGAATGAAAAGTAAATTAATACTGAGCATCAGGAACGGATAGCTAAAGTTCCTAGAACATGCACTGGGGAAAAAGGCTTGGAGAACCTGATACTGACAGGCCAGATAGAGGGAAAAAGAGACAGGGGAATGCAGTGAATAACATATTTGAAGGACTTAATCAGGTGGTTGATGGAATGAAGGTTGCATGGTGTAACAGGAGAAGGCATGCTAAAAGCCACCAGGGATAGGGAGATGTGGAAAGCCATGATCACCTACGTCATGAAAGGATAGGGCACATAGAAGAAGAAGAAGAAGAAGAAGAAGTCTCTGTTCTGCCCTCCATTTAAACAAGCTCATTTGGAACTGCTGTTTTTTTAGTTTGTTACTTTTTGATCCCCACGAACAAGGTAGTAAGGTCACAAAGATGAAAGGGATTACTGAGGAAATTTGATACACTTATAGAAAAAGACATAAGAAACGATATTCAGAAGTTTCATAGCTGCAGTTCTAACATTAGTGCAGAAAATCGATAATATATATATATATATAAAAGGTAAGATGTTTGTGTGTGTCTGTATATCTGTCTGTATGTCCTTTATACAAATCCACAATTTTTATCTGATTCTCACCAAACTTCACACAAATATTCTTTAGGCTGAGTCTGAGCTCCAAGTCTCTGGATTAGTTTTAAAGCTTTCATTACACACGAGCAACGCCAAGCTATACTGCTAGTTATCTACATAAAAATAATGTTTATTTTATTTTTTTCTTTCATATTATCTCAATATTTGTAGTCATTTGAGTAAATTAATGTTTTGATGTATTTATTTAATATATTACCAATGATGTCAGAAATATTAGTAATATTATCATCTTTATGTATATTTGTATAATAATATTGTAGCAAGCTGTTTTCAGTATAAAGCAATAAGGATTTTATTCAACCAAATAATGAAAACAAACTATTCCAACTATGTATTTGTCTATATTTCTGAGATGAGGTAGTATTTACAGTATTTACATTATTCAGACTATTATCTTCATCTTTGTTGCCATTTGTACAACGTTTCAGCCATTGTACACTCTGACCTTCTTCAGGTGCTAAGAATTTCGAACCAAACCCTTTATTACAATCACAGAGGTATAACATCTTCATTCTTTGTGTAAAGTTAGCTCTCTATATCCCTGCAAGTTACTTGTTCACCACTGCTGTAGCCTGGTATTGAACTCACAACACTAAGAGTCAAGTCAGGAACTAACCAACGTCTATATCCACTAGGCCATATGTCCTTCAGGAAACATGACCCAGTGGATATAAATTTGATACAGACGTTAGATATAAATATTGGTTAGTTCCTGACTTGATTCTTAGAGTTGTGAGTTCAATACCAGACTCCAGCAATGGTGAACAAGTAACTTGCAGGGTGAGAGGGAGATAACTCATGACTTCCAATCAAGTATTACTGCACAAGGAATGAGAAGGATATACCCCAGTGATTGTAATAAAGGGTTCGGTTCAAAATTCCTAGCATCTGAAGAAGGCCGGAGTGTACAGTGACCGAAACATCGTACAAATGGCAACAAAGATGAGGACAATACTGTTTACCAGCCATGCTTTTTACACATACATTTTGTTCCCTACTTGTTAAAGAAGCAACACATAAAATTTTATATAGTTTTTATGTTTGCAACATCCGAAAAAGGGGAAAGTAACTTGGGACCCCTTTCTTTTTCTTCTATGAGCAGCGTCCCTTCAGGATGTAGACAATCATGGCCTTCCACATCTTCCTAGTCCAAGAAACTCTTAACAGCCTTTTTCCTGTTACTCTACCCTAACCCTGCATTTTCTCAAGCCCATAAAATACTTCATCCTAAACTGTTAAAAACTTGGAAACATTAATTTTCAAAATCCATTTAAAACATTTTTTTCATTTTGACGATTACCAGGCAGAAACTGATGCCTTTCGGCAATTTCCTGATTTTTCTTTCTTTCTGTTTATGTGATACTCACTAATTCCTACAAGTCATTGAGAATTTTGGTTGCTTACTATAACAGTATGCACTTAGTTCACACCAGATAATTTGAGTTTTGCTTCTATTATAGGCTAAATGAATAGATTGAGATAAAATAAGTTAAGTTAGTGGGGTTAATGACATTTCAACCCATAACATGGATTATGTTGTATTCTGTCAGCACTCCCATATTTAAAAAAAATTAAAAAAAGGAAATGTTTAACCAACATTGTTGTAAGACAAGACTGAACTATCGCCTGGTTCACACTCCACCCACGTCTATTGAACAGGTTAAGAGGCTCATCCCTTGTTCCCTGTTTAGGATGTGGTTTCCGGTTTTTCTCTTTTCCAATCTTTTCACTCTTACATAGCCCTCTGCACACCAGTGGCCTTACTGCCTTACCCGGCCGGGGTGATATGATTAAAAAAAAAAAAAAAAGACTTATTGAGGATATAAAGAGGCCTCAGACCCGCTAAGACAAGCTCTTTGAGCAATCCTGTGTATGTGGAGGCTGAGTAAATTTTTATCATTATCCCAAGTATTTACCGCATTAAACAGCTGACTTTGTGTTGCATCGAGCCTCAATTAGAGTGGGGGCCAAAGGAAAATGCCCAGGCATCTCTATACCACAGACCATGCTAATACAAGCATAATGCCCTATACCACATATGCGGGAACTGGATAAATTTTGATCCTTGACCAGAATGTATGTGTTTGGCTTCCCCACGTTAAATAATTGACTTTGCGTTGGATCTCACCTTGGTAGGGAGTATAGGAAAATACTTAAGCATTTATCACCACAGACCATGCAAAGACAATGTATAGTACCTGATCTCACGTATATGGAGTCTGGGCAAATTTTGATCCTTTACCCGAGCATACACACTCGGATTTACCATGTTAAAAAACTGATATTGTATCACATCCCATTTCAGTGGTGGGCATGGGTAGATATCAAGGCATTCATTGACAGGTACCATGCAAAAACAATACATAATACCCTATCTAACATTCTTGGGGCTGGGTAATTTTGACCATCGACACAAGTATATGCACTGGGTTCCTCATGTTAAACAATTAACCTTGTATCACATCCCACTTCAGTGTGGGGAGGAAGAGATGGGTAAATAGTGAGACATTCCACAGTTGAGATGACAATGATCAAAGTTCAGTATCTGTTCCAGCAGCAGCAACTGCCCATGGCTCCAGCCATCAGACATCAGCCATCAGCAGCAGTTCCAGCTCTCCTGCCATCATCACCTCAAGTATTCCATCCGGTAGGCAACCAACTTCTACCATTCTGACCATTCTCAGTAAGTTTCCCGTTAGCATCAGCAAGCTTCCTACAACATCCCTCCTCACCAGCAGCAACAATACGCACTAAACCATACTTTCAGGACAATGCTATTCAGCAACCACAAAACTCCGCTTCTCAGCAACTGAAAACTGTCCTTTTCAGGACAAAGCTCTCTAGTGACCCTAAAACTGTCCTTTTCGGGACAAAGCTCTCTAGTGACCCTAAGACTGTCCTTTTCAGGACAAAGCTCTCTAGTGACCCTAAAACTTTTCTTTTCAGGACAAAGCTCTCTAGTGACCCTAAAACTTTTCTTTTCAGGACAAAGCTCTCTAGTAACCTTAAAACTGTCCTTTTCGGGACAAAGCTCTCTAGTGACCCTAAGACTGTCCTTTTCAGGACAAAACTCTCTAGTGACCCTAAGACTGTCCTTTTCAGGACAAAGCTCACTAGTGACCCTAAGACTGTCCTTTTCAGGACAAAGCTCTCTAGTGACCCTAAAACTTTCCTTTTCAGGACAAAGCTCTCCAGTGTCCATAAAACTCTTCTTTGCAGGACAAAGCTATTCTCACCCACTACATGTGCTTGAATCTTTGCCTAATAAACTGTAAATAGTATTTTTGTCATAGTATTTTCTTTAACAATAATAAACTTGGCAATATCTTTTTACTCAAGTTTTCGTTTTGTGTTTGTTGTTGTCATCTATCATTCAATATCTGCTTGTTGGCTAATATATCACCTGCAACAGTTATTTGATGCTTAATGTGACTTTCACATAATAAATATACAGTGAATTATCAAAAAGATATCCCTAGGCCCACTTTAACCAAGATTTTAAAAGCTAGTCATAGTTCTGGCTTGCACTAGAGTAAAAAAAATAAGCATAAATCCACTTCATCGTAGAGTCAAGAAAGTAAAGATAACTTCAATATGGTTACCAAAATGACAAGCACTTCATCCATGCCAGAATCTTTGAATTTTTGCTGTTATTATGCATTAAAGAGATTATGATGGATTAGATTAAATTAGTACAGTTAACACCATTTTTACCTTTGTTGGGTTACTTAATGCAGAATATAATTCTCACCAAATCCTTTATGCAAGTGGTGGAGTTCCCCATGCGTTTCTCTAATAACCCTAATGGACCTGATTCACTGCTAGATCTCTGTTTTACTTCTATCCTTGACTCTTGCAATGTCAAGTAACTCTGCCCCCTCGAAAACTCTGACGATGAGGCGGTTTTCATTAACATCTCCTTCCACTCCCACTCCACCCAAGAACCTCAGACTAGCAGAATATCTTACTGCTACCAAAGAGCCGATTGGGATTCATTCCGCAATTTCCTGTGTGACATCCCTTGGAACAAAGTCTTTAGTCTTCCCGTTGAAGACAGTGTAGCTGAGGTCTCTTCTTGGGTTAAGGCTGGCATCAAAGCTTTCATTCCAGCCAGGAAGTTGAGACTTAAATCCCACTCGACCTCTTGGTTCTTCTCGGCTTGCTCTTCTGCCATCGCCCATCAAAATCACTTCTTCCAGCTTTATCGAAGTCACGCATTGTACCATAACAGGCGCCTCTTTGCCTCTGCTCACAATGAGTGCAACAAGATGCTTCATTCTGGCTGCTGTTTGCAGCCAGAATGAAGCTGCACATAGCATCCCGTAAGTTTGGTTCCAAAGATGACTGGAGTCTCTGTAAAAGTGTACTAAACAATAGCAAACCCTCAATCCCCCACTCTAATCAACAAATTTGACGTCCTTACCTCTACAACAGACAAGGCTGTGCTTCGCATGCAGATTCTCCACCAACTTGACATTGGACTCGTCTGGAGCATCTGTACCTGACTTCCCACCCTGAACTGAGGACTAACTGAATGACATCCACATTACCCCATCGGTGATCTCTAACATAATTTCAAAGCTTGACCACCATAAACTGAGCAGTGATGACAGAATCCCAATCATTGTTCTCAAGAAATGTTCAAAGCCATCATCAACATCGAGGTGGTTCAACATCACACAGCCCACAGACTCTTCTCTGACAAACAGTATGGTTTCCACTTCACCAGGTCTACTGCTGATGACCATCACCAGGCTCTTGACAAGAGCGGCAAAGCCTGAACTGTTGCTCTAGATATCTTCAAAGTGTTTGACAGAGTCTGGCATGCTGGCCTTCTATGCAAGCTGCCAGACTATGGTATAACTGGACAATTGTTTGACCTTATTCAGTCATTCCTTTCAAATTGCACAATGAAGGTAGTATTGAACGGACATGCCTCCCAATACTATCATATGAACACAGGTGTCCCTCAAGGCTCTATTCTAGGTCCTATGCTTTTCCTTATCTACATTAACAATCTTCCACATGTAATAAGATCCCAATTATGCATATACGCTGATGACACTATGGTTTACTCTTACATCGATCAAAAATCTGCTGAGGCTGACAAAGCAAATCTCATTGCTGAGCTTGAAAAGGACTTCCAATCTGTGGTGGACTGGGGTAAGAAATGGCTCGTGAATTTTAATGCTTCCAAAATGAAGCTGCTATCTATTAACCATCACAGACAATCGCTCCTGCCCCCACTTAGCATGGATCAAGCTAATCTCCCTGAAAGCAAAACACTGTGCCTCCTTGGCTTAACTCTCACAACAAACCTCAAGATATATAGAATCCATAGCTAAATCAGCTTCTGCACATATATAAATCTACCATCCACTTGTGCATTGAATACTGCTGCCATATCTGGCCAGGTGCTCCTGCTAGCCACCTAGGTGTCCTTGACAAAATCTGTAATGTGATTGATCCCAACCTGGCAGCTCAGATGCAGTCATTTTCTCACCAGCACAATGTGGCTTCCCTGTGTCTCTTCTACAAATACTTCCATGGCTTTTGCTTCGAGGAACTTAGCTCAATGGTGCTCTTTGTATATAAATTTACTCGAGCCACTAGATTAACAACTAGGTCCCCCCCTATTACTGTAAAACCAATAAAATGTAAATGCAAATTCTACTCCAGCAGCTTCTTTTCTCGCACTTCCTGCCTGTGGAATTCCCTTCCATTTACTTGCTTCCCCAACAGCTACAATCTCCAAGAATTTAAATGTAAAGTCAATAGTCATCTTCTATCTCACTAACCTGCATCCTCTCTCTCATGCTCCTTTCTCCGTCCACTCCACTCTCATTAATATTCTCATCCTTGTCTTACCCACCTCTTGACACCCCCTGTAACCTGTCACTTTTTCTCATAACTTTATTTTTATGTAACCCCCTGTGCAACAGTAGCAGTAAAATGCCTTGCTTGAGGCGATATGATTAAAAAAAATAAATAAATAAATAAAAATTATAATATATCCTCAGAAATGTAGATAGACTGAAATAGATAGGTAGATGGATATGAACTGGATTAGATAGATAGACATACTGAGAAGAGACAAATGTTGAAAGAAAAAAAACAAAGATAATTATTCAGTCAACAAATTGATATATATATATATATATATATATATATATATATATATCCTCTCTACTAAAAAAACAACTGTCACAACACATATATATTATATATATATATGTTTCCATCCTGTCAAACTCATATAGAGAGACTATATCAGAGCAGTGTTGGTTCAATTCATTCTCTTTACTACAGAATATTAAACTTTACTACCATTTATAAAAGGTGTTGTTATGTGTTTGCTCTTTAACAGTGGCTTATTATTTTATTTCTTGCAATAATTGTGTCATGAAGAATATATATAGATACATCCTCTCTAATATAATAAAAACCATTGTTTATTTATTTATATATATTACAGAAATTTATGTAACTGGCATTTAACCAACATATTTGGAATTTTGTT
>JBBBDQ010000264.1:4682500-4810000 GCA_037127315.1 Ascarosepion bandense
AAAGAGAAAGACTAACCAGTTACAGGGGGTGTCGGAGAAGGAGCAAGAGAAGGATGGGAATACCAGTGTCAAGACAGTTGCGAGGGCAAAGTAAGAAAGGAAAAGAACAAGATACAAGTGGGGGGGGGTTAAAATATTTGTAGAAAATATTTGTAAAATAAACAGAGGGAAGTCACATACCACTGGTGAGAAAGTGGATGAAGTTGAGCTGCCAGGTTGGAACCGATCATATTACAGATTCTCCTTTGATCTTGTTGAAAACCCTGGGATGAATAGCAGGGGCACCCGACCAAATATGACAACAGTATTCAATGCACGGTCAGATGGTTGATTTGTATACATGAAAGATAGACTCAGGTAGAAAAAATTTCATGGCCAGGCACAGTGATTCGACATTTATGTATGTATCTATGTATGTATGTATATATATATATATATCTTTGAAAAGTGCCTGAAAACGTGTTGAACCAAACCTTGTGAGTGAAATCGTGTAGACAGCTCTCTTTGAGACGGTCGTCAATGGTTGTGCTAGTCATTGTGACTGAGGTTTTGAGCCTCCTAACCTTGTTCAGACCATTGTTCATGCCAGAAACTGTAACTAAGATTTGCTCAGCATAGTTGCTATATAAAACACAGGTGAGTTTTGTGGGTGTTGAACAAACACAAGTGTGCTGGAGCAGACATCTACATTAGGGATTAGCTAGTTGCCCTGGTAGATGGATATCCTTAAATAGGAGTGGCCAGCCATTATTTATACATTCACTTAAAAGTAAAATCATCCTTGTTAATGGCTTAAAGAATGACAGACAAGGTATTGTGGTTAAGATTATTAAGTAATTTTTTATGTGATCTCGTGATTTTTTCTTTTCAGAAAATAAATTAATTGTCCAAATATTTTGTTTTTCTTGATCAATCCAAATTTGTAAATAATTACATTGAATACACCACCATGTGGTTGATGAGAAGATTAACATTGTACCTCTCAGACCATCGTTCAAATCGATCTCATTTAAACACACATAGAAACCTACCAAACCCTATCCATAACATACTTGTTGATAATACAAATATTATCCTCCACATGCAAAAAAAAACGGTTACAAATAATGGAAACATTATTAAGAAAAAGGAAAATCCAACACTTCATAATATCAAATACAAACATCGTAACAACAAAGTTACTGTGTTCGAAATACAAAATATACACATGATTCTACACATATACATAAACACTTTACATTATCAGCTACAGATAAAATAACATTCATCCTTGATTATTGCCAAATTTATAGCCAAAACCTCTAAAAAAACAAACATTTGGATAATTTTTTTATAATTTATGTTCTGCAAAGTAAAAAATCATACGATCTCATGAAAGGTTATATAAAAACTTAACCACAATACCTTGTCTGTCATTTTTAACCTGCATAAAAATGAGATTGATACCCAAATATACAATATATATATATAGTTAGTTAGTTAATTAGTATGTATTCTTTGGGGCCCAATTCCAAAATGAATCTTTGCTCTGATTAGTTAAAACAAACACACATGTAAATTTTATATCTTCCCACATACATACACAGCAAACCAAAGGTTTTTGCATTTAAATGTACATCTGTACAACCATCTGTACAACCAACATCAAACATTGCCTGATGAAGGAAATCTATCTCGAAACATAGAAATTTCCATGCCACAATGTACAATTATTTCATAACTATATAATTATATTAATCTCTATAATATTTATTATATTGAGCACTGTTTATAATAAAATAAATGCCGGGGCACTCAAAATAGTAAAACCTTGAGTTTTCTTCACCTGGAATTATATATATATATAAATATATATGTGATACATATACATATTAATATATATACATATATACATACATAAACATATGTATATCTGTGATGCATATACATATATATGCATACATATGTATATTTGTGATATTTGTAGGATGTGCGTTGTGGTGCATTGGATATCGGCTCGGAACAAGAAATTGGGGAGCCGAGTTCGAATCCCAGCCGAATTCACTGCATTCACTTACGCGCAAATACCCTTGGGAAATGTATTAATCCGTCTATTCCTTCCAGTTATGGGTTAAATAACAGGACAGATTGGGTTCTATAGCCTTGGCTGGCAACCAGTCTACTGCAGAAAGCAATGGCAACCTACTGCGGGATAATCTTTTGAGACATGATTGCCCAAGCGTGTATCACGTATGGCACTCAAGTTTATATGTAATACATATACATATACAGTGTTTAATTGTGATCGTATTTTGCGGCAAACTGCCCCGACGAGTGATGAGCATCATAACAGTGTCCACACAAAACTTCAAAGTCACATAAAACTGTTCTATTAAAAAGATAAACTCTTTGTAACTATTTATACATATATATGTTTATACGTGATATATATATATATACACCATAAAACTGGAAAGATGTTATATATTTAAGTATATTACTTTACTCTACTTGAAATCCCCAGCCTCCAAGTAACTATACCCTTACACCACCCCACAAGTGTTGGGGAGTGTGAGTCTGTCCTGTCCTCTTTTGGTAATTTGCATTTCATTTAAGAATGTCAGCCTGATTGGTTGTCTCCTCATTCTTGTCTGCAGATTACATGTCACTTACTTCCTCAGTCCTTGTCAACCGTTTTATAGATCTTCGGAATTAAATGGTGTCATATTGCCTCGGTTTAGGGTTTCTGAAATGTCCTTGGAATATAATTAAACACCTGTGGAACATTGAAGGGGTGCTGGATAGTTGGCTGGCTGATGCTGTTCTCTTTCACTTCCTACACCCCAACCACCTTACTGAAGCAGGGAAAGAATATGACAGGGGGGTATATTTTTTTAGGGGATCAGTGGGGTAGATGGGCTTGAGGATAAGAAGTTTGACATGAAGGGTAAGGGACAAGAAGACTGGCAGGGAATTTGGGGAAAGATTATACAGAGTGTGTAATTCAGCCAAAGAACAAGAGGCCTTGCACCTTTGTACAATGCTAAACAAAAACAGCCATGAGTGAGAAAAAGTGTGGAATATATATATATATATATATATATATTAGTGGTCCATGTACAAGCCTGTTTCACTGTATCACAGCTCATCAGGGTGGCTAGACACATCCACTTGCTTCTGGTCAGGATGGAAACTAAACTGATTTGGTGTCAGTTTGAGTCACTACCCACTAAGCCATAGGCACATGGAATCAGAGAAGAGTATTTTAACGTGTTGTATATAAGCAGTGTATATACACATCAGTCACCGAAAGAACTCAATTCATTACTGAAGAATAATGCATATATCACAAAAGTGGAAACAGTTTTTAAAATTTTCTTTAGAGAGCTCAATTGTAATGAGAGCATAATATATGAGTCATTCACATACAAGGCTGTTTCGCTGTATCACAGCTCATCAGTGTGGCTAGACACATCCACTTGCTTCTGGCGAGTATTGAAACTCGACCGATTTGGTGTCAATCAGAGTCACTGCCCCCTAGATAGATAGATAGATAGATAGATAGATAGATAGATAGATAGATATGAAAAAACTCATTGATAGGTGTAAAATGAAGAGATAGATAGATAGATAGATAGATAGATAGATAAACCTAATGAGATAGATAGATAGATAGATAGATAGATAGATAATGTAGAGAAGTTTGTCACTTATCTGAGCAGAGTTATAGCAACTTCTAAATGTCATGAATCATGTCATGTTTTGAGGAATCTGTTAGATTAATTATTCTTGTTATCAAACCAACCTTAAACTTTATCTCTCTCTTTTTCTCTCTTTCTCTCTCTCTCTCTTTCTCTCTATAGGAGAGTATGGCAACCCATGAAAACAGAGAGGTTAATCCAAAAGATATTATTTAATTAATATAAATTATCAATTAGATAGAAAAGATAAAAACAGAGGGTTCAATGGATATTATCCAGAGCAAGTATAGAGTTGAAAGATTCTATTTCTTTTTCAGTGCTTTGCATTGTTGATGTATACACTACTTTAACAGTTATGTGAAAGGACTTTCCTTTCAGTTTGACCTCAAGAACTCTTTCAGATAACTGGCAGTACCCATGTTGCATTTCTTTCTGTCTTGGTCCAGTATTAAGCTGACTCCGTTTTCATTATTTTTGCCACTTGTGAATATGATCCTGTAGTGTTATGGTGAAACACACCTATTCCTCAGATAATGGACTCTCCCTCCTATATTAAAACGAGTTAACAGGAAGTTAACTCGAGAAGTTCTGAGGAAGTTCATAGGAGTTCTTAGAAGTTCTAGAGAGTTCTTTAGAGTTCTATTGGAGTTCAGTTGAACTACTAAGCAGTTGATATTAGTCAGCAGTTAGCTGAATACTAAGGAGTCAGCTTACGGTGGAAGATTACCAAGTTCTTTACATTTTGGGTGCGTTAAGTCATTTAGCAATTGACATAGCACGATTATAACCTTCAGTGCAAAAACTACTCCACAACACATTGACCAAATCTTTGTTGTTTGGCCACCTATTCCAAAGATGTTGATAATCAATCCGCTCATCTCTTGTTTGACATTCTCCAGCTGTCCACGGTTGTTCGATGTTCCATGTTTCTAGAGTAATTTTTTGTTTCGTACAAACAGTTGCAGGATAACGGTCCAGTGACACCTGTTGCTTATGTCATTCTTTTTCAGCCAAGGGATCAGCTCTGAGAAATTGTATCCACTTTACACCATTGGCGCTAAAAGTCACTTGATGACAGTCAGGTGACACCTGTTGCCCACGTCTCTCCTTACTGGGTGAGAGAGGTTAATTCCTTTAGATTTACCCTACTTCATTTTTTTTTTTAATTTCAAATGATCATAACTTCAGAAATACTTAGAATTAGGATAAAGTTGAACTAATTTGGTAGTTCTAAAACCTACTTTTAGACTAGATATAATGTCTACCATGTGGTGAATTAACCAACATGACCCAATGTCCACTTGCATGGTCACTGTGTTTTTTCTGAATGCAAGTTTATCATTTACAATGCTGTCATATTTGACATTGAGTAATTTACCTATTTTTATAATAAAAAAGCACCAACAGCAAGCAGAAGTTATATTTGCAATCTTATTATAAACAGACGCCTTGCAAAATTTGTACATTCTATCTTATTCTTTGTTCTCAGTAGATGGAGAATAAAGAGTAAGTGTATATAACAATAATATATAAGGATGTGGTGCAGTGGTTATCGGCTCGGAATGAGAAATCGGGGAGCTGAGTTCGAATTCCAGTTAAATTCCTTGTTTTAAATTATGCACCAATACCCCTGAAAAAGGTATTAATCCATCTCTTTCCTCATTATGGGTTAAATAACAGGACAGATTGGATACTATAGCCTTGGTTAGCAACCAGTCTACCGCAGAAAGTAATGGCAACTTACTGCAGGATAATCTTTTGCCCAGTCAGTCATGTCTCTTTCGAGACATGATCACCCAAGCATGTATCATGTATGGAATTTAACTGACTGTATATAACAAGAATTGGGAAAAAATTATCCACATGGAATTTTAGTATGGTTTTTGTATTAGTCTATGGTGGTTGATCCAAAGTGTTAATGCTTTGGCATCATTGAGTGGAGGGCTTCCTAGACTGATGTTAATAGCCAGGACATAAGGTTTTTTCATTGGAATCACTAGTCATGTATCCATGAACTTGGTGAGACATTAAACCTCAGAACAATGGCTATGATCTGAAGAGGGATGGATTCTGCCAGATCTAATTGTCTGAGCCCAAACATTGGCATGGAACTGAGATATATAAAGGAAACTGATCAGGTCCTCAACTGTGCAGTGACTATAGCCGACAATGGAAATAATGATTGTATTTGAGCACAATGCATTACTCACGTCTATTTGGTCACCATTAGATCAAAAGGGCAAAGATTTGGCCTAAAAAGTGCCAAAAAACATTGCATACATATATAAGTAAAAGATACCAAAAACATAAGTATTTCACATAAATATGCAATAATCAGGCATGAAACTACAAATACCTAAGCCACATACTTCAACCAATCTAAAAATCACTGTAATAAAAGTACTTCTTACTATTAAAGGCTTCCCAAAAATTCACCTAGATTTTTTTTTTACTTTGGTCATTAACACGTTATCAAAATGTGTGGGAAGTAAGTCGAATAATGTCTTTTCCTGTTTTCTTTCCTCAACCATCATTAAATTTCTGATTGACAGAGTAAGCACTTTTTTCACATTGCTGTTTCCTAATCTGTTTTCGCATCATATATAAATATACATACACACACACACACACGCACACACACACACACACACACACACACACACACACACACACATATATATATATATATATATAGGAAATAATAACAAATGTATAAAAACAGAAAGGTTTATCCCAAAAGTTTATCTAATGAATATAAAATATTAAATAAATAAAAACAAACAGCTGAATGGATATTATCCAGAGCAATATCATAAATAGAGAAGAAAACTCAACACATGATTAAACAGTTATATGTTTAATCATGTGTTGAGTTTACTCTCTCTCTCTCTCTCTCTCTCTCTCTCTCTCTCTCTCTCTCTCTCTCTATCTATCTATATATTTACACAGAGAGGATGCAATAGATAAATTGGCCTCTAAATGATGCAAAAGAAAAAAAGAAATGAAAACTGACATCTCATTTTGACAGATATATTGACCAAAATTACACAAAAATATCTTAAAATAACAAAGATTAAATTTATTCAATCAAATCATCATTGGCTTCAACCACAGCCTTCAGACGAATTTGGAATCACCTGCAACTCTTCTAGATGGTCACTAGCACACCACGCATAATAATCAAGGGATTTGCAGTCTCGCTGTCTTGCAACCATTGGCCGAGATAGAACTCACTACACCTCTCCAATTTTCCCTTTGCATTTGGAACCCTGGTGCAGTTTGCAGCGAAATTCATAATCTTGTCAAAAAGCCAGGGCTACAAAGGGTGTTTTTATTGTGACACCAACACAAGATGGGTTGCCTTCAGGCACCATCCTGTTATTTAACCCATAACTGGAGGGAAGTAACGGATTAATACCTTTCCCAAGGGTGCCAGTGCTGAAGTAAATGCAGGGTACTCAACTGGAATTCAAACTCGGCTCACCGATTTCTCTTTCAAAGCCAATATCCACTGCACCACAACGCACATCCGTCACGGAAGGTTTACAGTGCCTGGTATTCCTAAGTGATCACCCATCTAAGTACTGACCAGGCTCAACATTGCTTAACTTTGGTGATCAAATGAGAAATTGTTTGTGTGGCATGGTTTAGAGTCCAGTTGCCAGCACTACTTCCAAAAATCTTCTTTTGTTTTTTGTTAGCTAGAGTTCACTATGGAAAATGAAATATTCAGTCAGGAAATTTCCGTACATGATACCTGCTTGGGCAATCATGTCTCTAAAGAATGACTGGGCAGAAGATTTTCTAACAGTAGGTTGCCTTTACTTTCTACAGTAAACTTGTTATCAACCCAATTTGTCCTACTATTTAATCAACAACTGGAGGAAGCAGAGACGGATTAATACTTTTCAGAAGAGTATTTGCCTGTAAGTGAATGCAATGAATTTAATTGGAACACAAACTTGGCTTTTCGACTTCTCATTTCGAGGCGATATCCACTGTACCATATTGCAAATCTTTAACATCAGAATTTTATTATAATTCTCAAAAAAAAAAAGTATTTTTTTTTAAATTATATTTGGCTTTTTAGAATGTTACAAATTAAAAACCTGTTTTCACCATGTTGATATTGTCATTTGTGGGCTGCTTACAAGTTACTTGAAGTATTAGGTTAATTGAGCCATTGTGTGTGTGTGTGTGTGTGTGTGTGCGTGTGTGTATTTTTACACACTTTAGTACATACTGGTTTGTTGACATTTTGACTTTTGTTCTATCACTAGTGGTGATCATGTTCAAAGACACCTGATACATAGGTACGTATCATCTAACAACAAAAACAGATAAAACACAGCACTTGTAATAAAAAATAAAATACCATAACTCCAAACATGATGACCACCAACAGTATTACAAAAATAAACTTAAACCAATGCTGTCAATAAATTCACTTGCCTATTTGTAGAATGTATCTCTAATAATAATAAGACTCAAACAATGCATACATTGATTACAAAATCTCTACATTATCACTCTGGCTAACTTGCTACATCCAATCATTAAATCATATATCACCAATCAACACAAGAAAACCTAACAAAAAATCAGATAAATACTTATCAATAATGACAAAATATTTCCTATAAAGTTTTAAAAACACTATAAATATTAAAATCTTTAACCATACAAAAACAAACAACTGAGCATTAATATTAATGTGTTCCCCTTTGCAGGAGAAACCATCACATGATCCAGCATGCTTTAATCACTCAGCCACAATTAGCTTCACAATCAAACAAGGTTTTATTTGGTTTTATTGTGATTGTCTAGCTTATGAAGCTTTTAAAGCACACCAGTTCAGATAAGGGTGTCTTCTGCAAAAGGGACATAGGTTTGAATCCAGCTAAACAACAACTATTCTTTTATCAGTCTTCTTGAGTGTGCAGGTTGGTAGATTAAACAAATATTGTTTGAAATCAAAATCAAAACATCTACTCATATATATATATATATATATATATATATATATATATGTGTGTGTTTTGTTAAAAGTGACCAAAATGGAAGATTTTATTAATTTTTTATTTAATTTTTCCAGTATTCTTACATGTTTCCTTTTTTGCTGGAGATAAGGAATGTAAAATAGTTCCATAATGCTTTACTTTCCCAGCGCTTTCAGCCTCTTCACAGGCCATTTTCAAGAATGGTGTTGTTATTTCCTCATGTTTGACGATAATGTAATTTTTTCTATTTTTAGTGTTTTTTTTGTTTTTTAAACAGGAGAGTCCTTTAAAGCTGTCACTTGATGTGCACAGTGGCTGTCATGTGAGCATCTGTCTATTTTTTTTTAAAAACTTTCAAACTCTATTCCTACTGTTAAATAGGTTAAGGTGGATTGTAGGAGAAAATGGCCTGTGAAGAGGCTGAAAGCACTTGGAAAGTCAAAAATTATGGAATTTTGTTTTCATTTCTTATCTCCAGCAAAAAGGAAACATGCAAGAATACTGGAAAAATTAACTCAAAATTTCATAAAATCTTCCTTGTCTGTCATTTTTTAATGAAACATGATTAAATGAAAGATTATTGCCCAAATATTAATTTATACATACATATATATATACACGAAATTATTTATTTGAACATTATTTTTTATCAATATTCATATTCCAGTAGATATTCTGTTTATAATCAATCTGTATATATATATATATATATATTTTTATTTTTCTACCAGCCTGATTATTTATGATAAACTTTTGTTATGCAAAATGTGTATCATTTGGCATGATTTTCATAAAAAATATTTATCGTAAATAGTGAGGCCGGTAGAAAAACATATATAATACTGTTTGATTATAAAGACAAAATAAACAGAATATCTACTTAAATATAAGTATCAATCAAAAATAATGTTAAAACAAATAATTTCAAATTATAGGTTGTTTATAACCAATTCTGTTAATCTTCATTAATTTCTGTAACATATATATATATATATATATATATATATGTCTTGATGGTACTAGTGATATACATATGCACACATAAATCAACTAGAGTTAACATTTGCATTATATTTATAAGTATTCAACAAATAAAATATAAGTAAGTATATACATTTATGTAAGCTCAGGGATTTAATCAATGTAACCAAATGAAATTCTGGCACCTGTGGTTTAATATATATATATATATATATATATATATATATATATATATATTCAAGATATTATGAGGGTCAAGTGAAGGAAAACTGATATCTTTTCAATAGAGAAGATATATTAATTGAAATTTAATCCTAGTGTACCTAGTTAGATAAAAGAATACCCACCAGACCCAGAGGCAACCAAACAAACATGTAATTGGAGATGGGCAACGAAATTTGAGATGGTATCAAAAATAATGCCTATCTGGACTTCAAAAGCCATCCTACCCCAGTCTTTTGAAATATAAAGTAAGTGTTTGTGTGTAAAACACACACACATTGACACTTTTGTATTCAGCATGTAGATAAGATATAGGAAAACTTTGAAAACAGTATACATATGTGACCAAAATTATATTCACATAAGTCTAACAGTGGGATATATATATATATATATACTACTGGTCATAATTATTAGGCTACCCCAGTTTTTAAAGAAAAATTATCTATTTCATAGTACTTTTAGTTTTTATTGCCTAGTGGATAATTCTAAATGAAAATAGAATGGTTCTTTGTTAATGGGATGTGAGTTGTGGTGCATTGGATATCGATTCAGAATGAGAAATCTGGGAGCTGAGTTTGAATTCCAGTTGAATTCATTGCATTGGGAAAGGTATTAATCCTTCCAGTTATGGGTTAAATGACAGGACAGATTGGGTTCTATAGCCTTGGCTGGCAACCAGTCTATCACAGAAAGCATTGGCAACCTACTGTGGGATAATCTTCTGCCCAGTCAGTCATGTCTCTTTTAAGACATAATCGCCCAAGCGTGTTTCACGTATGGCACTTAACTCAGTGACTTTGTTAATACTGCACAATAACATGTGCATCAAATGAACTGTTCTAGTGTCCAGTTTTTGTGCTCTCTTCCCTATGCTAGTCTCTTTTTGTTATTGGCTGGCCGAAGCAAAGGATTCCTGGCTGCCTTGTAAAATTTTGCAAAGTAATCATAACAACAAAAGAGCCATTCTATTTTCATTTAGAATTATCCACTTGGCAATAAATACTAAAAATAGTATGAAATACATCATTTTCTTTAAAAAACTGGGGTGGCCTAATAATTACGGCCGGTAGTGTATATATGTATATTTGGACGAGCTCATGTGCGGTTCACCTCTAAATGGAAAGTGGCTCTGACTGTTGCCAATCGGAAGCATTTGCAGGGTTTTGTACCGGGCCTAAACGTAATTTTCCAGTGTTTGAAAGTGCTAATCAAGGGTGGGCAGGAGGCTGATCATCTCTGGTCAGGTCGGCGCGGTGAGGGGGGTATGATGTTGAAAGACCCGAAACCCCCTAGTGATCCTCGCGATGACATCACTGACGACACCCTCTAGTGCCCCCATTACGGTGTGTGTTTGAAATTATATATAGATATAGATATAGAAAATCTACAGGGTGCGGTGGGTAAATTGTCGCTATTTGCCATGTAAAATTTTGCAAAGTAATAATAACAAAAGAACCATTTGGTTTTCATTTAGAATTATCCACTTGGCAATAGATACTAAATGGGTGCAGATTTATATTTTGATAAGATACAATAGCAGCACTTTTCAGAATTTTCCTTCTAAGTTTCTTTCTCTTTTAATAAGTGTGGCTTTCTTTAGATCAAATTAAGTTTATTTTTCTTGTGCCTTTATTCATATTGCATTCTTTAATAAATATAACAATCTGTAATTTTTGTGTGTGTGCGTGTGTGTGCGTATCTGAACACATTCTGTCTGCTTTATTTACTATTGTATTTTACCAATTTTTAAATAAGATCTTGTACATTCAAATAAAAAAATAGGGAGAAAATACTTTGTTCTGCTTTTGCTCAAGCATGTTTAACCTCATAATTATCATTGTTTATCCACAATTAAGACTTTAGTGTATGACTTCTTAATTGAAAATTAGAAAAATATCATAAAAGATTATATATATATATATATATATATATATATATATATGTGTGTGTGTGTGTGTGTGTGTGTGATAAAAAATATAGTTTTAATATATTCTATATTTATGTGGAAAGGAGCTCAATATTAGGGATTCTTCTTCTTTTTCTCTGTGCCCTGTCCTTTCAGAACGTAGGCGATCATGACTTTCCACGTCTCCCTATCCCTGGTGGCTCTTAGCATGCTTTCTCCTGTTACACCACGCAACCCTTGTTCTGACATCCACCTGATCAGGTACTTCAAATATGTTATCCGCTGCTTTCCCCTGTCTCTTTTCCCCTCTATCTGGCCTGTTAGTATCAGGTTCTCCAAGCCCTCTTTCCTCATTGCATGTCTCAGGAACTTTAGTTGTCTCTTCCTGATGCTCAGTATTAATTTCTTTTTCGTTTCCATCCTTTCCAAAACCTCATCATTGTTCACATGCTCGATCCATGATATTCACAGCATCCTTCTGTAGAACCACATTTCAGCAGCTTCAAGTTTTTCTTTCATCTTTGAAATATTATCCAACATTCACTGCTACTCAACATAAAGAATTTACTACTATTCTACATAAAGAATATGACAGTGTTATAGGGAAACACACCTATTCCTCAGATAATGGATTCACCCTCCTATATTAATAAGAGTTAACAGGAAGTGAGCTCAAGAATTCTTGGGAAGTTCTTAGGAGTTCTTAGAAGTTCTAGAGAGTTTTACTAGAGTTCAGTAGAACTACTAGGCAATTGATATTCGTCAACAGTTAGCCAAATACTAAGGAGTCAGCTTTCAGTGGAAGATCACCAAGTTCTTAACATTTTGGGTGCGTTATGTCAATTAGCAACTGACATAGCACGATTATAACCCTCAGTGCAAAAACTACTCCACAACAGACAGCATGACAGTAGTAATTAAATTTCTTGTCAGTAGTAAGTTTTCACCTGCAGTGATAGACATTGCAGGTGGTAATAGTTTTTTTGGCCAGTAAGAATAACTTTTGTCTTTGGGTAAAATAAACTCAAGATCTCATGTCCATTTAGGGAAAGGAAACACTGATTTTAAATCATGGTGTGTGTGTGTGTGTGTGTGTGTGTGTGTGTGTGTGTGTTTGTGTGTGTATGTGTGTGTGTGTGTGTGTGTGTCACAGACAAACATAGGAAAGGCTATGGAAGTAAATCCAGACAGAAAACCCTGAAAGCTATGGAAGCAAATTCAGACAGAGACCTGAAGGCCATTTGGTTTTAAGACTGACAACTTTCTGGCAGGTGCTGCAGCCAATTCAAGCCCAAATGTAATACCCTGTATTTATTTGGATTTTGTTTGTATTGCTGAGAGGTGGGCTGTGTAGTCCAGACAGCATACAGCCTAGATACATACCACCTGGCTCCTTGTAAAGTTTATTTAAGTCTCATCACCAAAGCACTGAACTTTTGAAATGAACAAGTTTTCTAGATGTCAATGAAAACCCAAGACAAAGCAGCTACTTGCTATCCCCAAAAAAAGAGTTCCCTATTTTGTTGTACTGATTTCTGACCAAATAGAGTGCTATGTTTACCTTGTGATTGTCTGTGCATGAACTTTGCGATGAATTATTCACATTGCCATTTACTTTATTGGAACACCATTCATTGGTTACATATATCGTAAACTCAGTACATCAGTCAATCAGTTAAGTGCCATACAAGATGCAAGCTTGGGCAATCATGTCTCAAAAGAGACATGAATGACTGGGCAGAAGATTATCCTGCAGTAGGTTGCCATTGTTTCTGCGGTAGACAACCAAGGCTATAGAACCCAATCTTTCCTGTTATTTGACTCATAGCTAGAGAGAGAAGAGATATATTATATTATTATGTAATAATTAGTAGGGGATCAGTTTATTACTTCATAACAATAAAAAGACGATCCCTCACTTTATCATGATTCCAATTATTATTTTCAGTCAGTCAGTTAAGTGCCATAGATGATCCATGCTTTTGGGCAATTATGTCTCAAAAGAGACATGACTGACTGGGCAGAAGATTATCCCGCAATAGGTTGCCATTACTTTCTGTGGTAGACTGGTTGCCAACCAAGGCTAGAGAACCCAATCTGTCCTATCCTTTAACCCATAACTGGAGGGAAGAGATAGATTAATACCTTTCACTAGGGTATTTGTGCATAAGTGAATGCAAGGAATTCAACTGGAATTCGAACTTGGCTCCTCAATTTCTCGATCCAAAGCCGATATTCACTGCACCACAACCTCAGTACATACAGGTCTTGAAAAATGCGTGCCTGGTTTTCAATGTGGTAACAACCTTGAACACAAGCTAGATTTTCCTATTAAGCAAGTTCACAAGTTTCCTCACTACAATGCCAAAAGCATTCAAAAATAATATCTATAAGCTATATGGTTAGGTTTTACAAACTGTCACCAAATGGTCATTGTAGCCTAATTGGGTATTTTTTCCTAAGTAAAGATTAGATATTGCACAAGGCAGAAACTATGAGGTACCTAGTGAGCATCAAACTCGCTGTTCAGACATAATGGATCCACCTAGACAAGCTAACCATTACACCATGTCAAAGTGCCCAAACTGATTTTCTAACCATAGCTTAGATGTGCCGCAAATTCAAAAGCATGGTACAACCAGTGAGGATCGAACTCACTACTCAGTCATAAGGGTGTGTTGTGGATATGCACTATGGAGCAGTAGATATTGTTTCAGAGTGAGAAATTTAAGAACCGAGTTCAAATTTCATTTGAATTTATTGCATTCAATTATATGCAAATACTCTTAGGAAAGGTATTAATCTATCGCTTCATCCTCCAGCTATGGGTTAAATACCAAAACAAATTGGGTTCTATAGCCTTGGTTGGCAACCCATCTACCACAGAAAGTAATAGAAATCTACTGTGGGAAAAATCTTCTGCCCAGTCAGTCATTTCTTCTTTAAGACATGATCACCCAATATCACATGTTGCACTTAACTGACTGACAGAGACAAGTTTGCTAACCATTATACCATGATATTATTGGTTATCATTTACTAATTTTGATGAATTTCCTTTCTTTATACAACATTTCTACTCTGAATATTTAGAAAGTGAATAAAGAATTATTGGGAATGTATTTTAAAAATCTAATGAAAAACTGTAGCGAGATGGATTATCAGAAAAACTGTAGCGAGATGGATTATCAAAAAACCCATGAAAAAGTATAAAAATTATTATACTAAATATTGGCTGTTTTTATCTTTTTAAAACATTGTTTTTCATTCCATATCAATTTACAGTGGAACCTCAAATTTTAAACAACGGTAGCATGCTCCACCACTGAGTTGTAGCTAAAAGTGCTTACATTGCACCAAAATATTAATATTTACATTGTATCCCCATCATGTGTATATGTATGTGTGTATAAGAAGTAATATATTAGTTTTTACTCAAACTTATTCTTGTTATTAACAAAATGAAAACACAAGGCTTGAATATTTTTTTTAATTGCACTACCCCAAAGAAAAAAAAAAGTAATTTGTCACCCCATTAAGAAAAAGATGATGACGCTGGATGGTTACAAGTAGGTAAATGTAGGTGGAGCCCTCATCATTAGTGTGAGTCACCCACATCTGTACTTCTTAGGGGTGGGGACATTTTTACCTTTAGATTCACCACCAGCATTGCACTTATGACGATGTTGTTCTTGTTCCAGACATTTTTATTTGATCTTAGTATCACAGCTTTCCACCAGATGTCCTTGCATGACTAATTTTTTTTTTTTCCCACTCAAAATTTGTTTGGCGTATGTTTCTTTCTGTCCCCTTACTCACGCATTTTATCTCTATCCCTCTCATTTTTTTTGTATATCTTTCTCTATTTACTATTTTTATCTTTTCCTTTTCCAAATTTTTTTTTTTTTTTTTTTTATTGAGTTGAGAATATTTCATTTCCAATTTTGGGGACACCCTTAATTTCCTTCTTTCTAGCCAATCTCCCTTTCTTGAATTTTTTTATATTTTCAACTCAACATTTCACTCCGGAAATAGAGAACATACCTCTTCTGAGCCTTTCCCCACAAAACAATGTATAAAAGGAAAGCATGATATACATATATACATATGGTTGATCACATTTTTACTTGTAATATATATATATATATATATATATATATATATATATATTACAAGTAAAAATGTGATCAATCATATGTATACAAGTTGCGAGCTTAATGCAATTAAAATTACAGAGCTAATTATAAAATAAAATAAATTTTGATGTTTTTATTTTATATTTATATATATATATATATATTTATGTATAAAAATATAAAATAAAAGCATCGAAATTTATTTTATATATATATATATATATATATATATAAAAATATAAAATAAAAATATTGAAATTTATTTTATTTTATAATTAGCTCTGTAATTTTAATATAAAAATATAAAATAAAAACATCAAAATTTATTTTATATATATATATATATATATATATATACATATATAAAAATATAAAATAAAAACATCGAAATTTATTTTATTTTATAATTAGCCCTGTTTTTATTTTATATTTTTATATATATATATATATATATATATATAAATATAAAAATAAAAACATTGAAATTTAAATTTATTTTATTTTATAATTAGCTCTGTAATTTTAATTACATTGAGCTCTCCACCTGTATCATTTTTTAATATTAAAATATTAATATTAATTAGGATCGGGTCTTTGGGATTTACCTTCCTACTTTTCCTTTTGGCTTAAAGTTATTTAAAAAATATATGTCTCCTATATATAAATTTACTCGAGCCACAAGATTTGCAACTAGGTCCCACCCTTTTACTGTGAAACAAATAAATTGTAAACGCAAATTCTACTCCAGCAGCTTCTTTTCTGTGGATTTCATTTCCATTTACTTGCTTCCCCGACAGCTACAATCCCCAAGAATTTAAATGTAAAGTCAATAGTCACCTCCTATCTCAATAACTTGCATCCTCTCTCTCATGGTCCTTTCTCCGTCCACTCCACTCTCATCAGTATTCTCATCCTTCTCTTACCCACTTCCTGATACCCACTATAACCTGTCACTCTTTCTCATAATTTTTCTCCTATGTAACCCCCTGCAAAACAGTGGCAGTAAAATGCCTTGCTTGGGGCGATATGATTATAAAAGAAAATATTAGTATACATTAATAAAAGAAAAATATAAAAAATGTTTAAACAAATAAATTAAAAATATGTTGAATTTAATCCATTTTGGAAAATTTTGTATATATATATATATATATATATATTATTTGAAAATAAATTATTTCACAACCTAGGTTTCTACCTTTTGGTGTCTTCAGGTGATTTATAATAATGTTGTTATAAATCACCTTAACACACAGAATGGTAGAAACCTAGGTTGTGAAATAACTCGTTTACATATGAAAAATATTCAAAAGTTCTTCAATATAATTGTATTGAACACTTTTTAATACTGCTGTGTACTGGTCTAATTTAATTAGACCAAAAACTAATTAAATGATTATATATATATATATATTTATATATATATAAATATATATATATAATGTCTTGTCCTGTCTAGACAAAGGGATTTGAAGTTTAAATTGGAGCTTTTCAAGGAGACTACCACCCAATATAAGTAATATATAATTTTTCTTTTTTTTTTTAGTTCTTAACTTCAGTCGTTGTTAAAATCTTGTGATTATATTCTTTAAAACTTAATGGATTTATTTTTATTGAGACATTTTTAATAATTTATGTGCTTTCCTTAAAAAGGGAAAATAGAACCTTGCTTAATGTATCAATAAAATTGTGGATGAGTGGGTCAAATGATGGTTTCTCCTACAAAGAGGGATGCATTTTCTTAACTAAGATTTTCAAAATAGATTTAATACACAGTATTTCATGAATAAAAATGTGTTGTCTATTTCATATACAAAGTTTATAGAAATTTCTACCTAATCCAAGCTCTTGTGTGAGTAGAAATAGCAAGACATTGATAGTAATTTATTGTTGACATCATCATGCTGTTCATCATTATTATTATTATTATTAATATTGAATATATGATAAAAATCTTTCAGGAAATAAAGTCTCTCAGGCCCAAAGCAAGCAGGTAAATTCATTTTTAAAATCCAGTGTTTGGCCTTAAATTCTTGTGTGTTGTGGTGCATTGGATATTGGCTCGGAATGTGAAATCGGGGAGCCGAGTTTGAATTCCATCTGAATTCATTGCATTCACTTACACGCAAATACTCTTGGGAAAGGTATTAATCCATCTACTCCTTCTAGTTATGGCTTAAATAACGAGACTGATTGGGTTCTATAGCTTTGGTCGACAACCAGTCTACCACAGAAAGCAATGACAACCTACTGCGGGATAATCTTCTGCCTAGTCAGTCATGTCTCTTTCAAGACATGGTTGCCCAAGCATGTGTCACGTATGGCACTTAACTGACTGATAGTGTCTATAACTAGTGATGGATGAGATTCCAAGAAAATGGTAAATATATGGCAATTTAGAAACCAGCTTCATCAGAAAAAGAATTTCATTTCACAAGAAGAACATTTTAAGTATGAAGTATCTGAAGGTTTGACCTTGGCTTTAGCTATTTGAACATTTGACATAAATCACTTTTTGATATGTTAATTGTTGTGGAGTAGTTTTTGCACTGAAAGTTATATTCTATCGACTTAATTGGTTGCTATCAACTTAATGCACCCAAAATGTTTGGAACTTGGTAATCTTCCACTGAAAGCTGACTCTGTAGTATTCGGCTAACTGCCAACTAATATCAACTGCTTAGTAGTTCTACTGAACTCCAATAGAAGTCTAAAGAACTCTCCAGAATGTCTAAGAACTCCTACGAACTTCCCAAGAACTTCTTGCGCTAACTTCCTGTTAACTCTTATTAATATAGGAGGGAGAGTCCATTATCTGAGGAATAGGTGTGTTTCACCATGAAATTAATATAGATTTTGTTTCTCTGAAATAAATTTCTTTTTCTGATAACACTCGTTTATCAGCCAAATATGTCTTAATTTCAATTTTTCAAAGTGTTTATACCCAATGACATCACTGTCAGTTCTGATTCCTGGCAAAACTGAGATTTTGAGAATGATATACTTTTGTAGTACAATGATACAAGATCTCATTGTAGCTGACAGACCTGACAAAAATCAAAGGTCATGATCCTGATCCTCCCTAGCATCTAACAGTCGCAACAACTAAAATGAATAGCACATGTAACTCAAAGAAAAAATAATGACATAATCAAGATGTTGACTTTTTTATTTAAACCTTGAAAGCAGAAACCACATCCCTTGAGGACTTTCAACAGTCGCAACAACTAAAATGAATAGCACATATAACTCAAAGAAAAAATAATGACATAATCAAGATGTTGACATTTTTCTTTAAACCTTGAAAGCAGAAACCACATACCTTGAGGACTTTCAACAGTCGCAACAACTAAAATGAATAGCACATGTAACTCAAAGAAAAAATAATGAAATAATCAAGACGTTAACATTTCACAGAAATATAACATTAAAAAACATCTATCAATACTGGAAAAAAACCTGTTTTTCTAAAAAAATATTTTAAGAAAAAGTTTTTTGTGGTAGAGAGGCTGATACTCCAGCAGTAACCGATAAAATGCAGCCGTAACTTCTACTCCAACAGTTTCTTTCCTCGCACTATGGAATTCTCTTCCACACGATTGCTTTCCCGATGGCTACAATCTCCAGGAATTTAAATGTAAGGTCAATAGATACCTCCTAACACACTAACCTGCTCCCATTCTATCAAACACTCTTCCCATCTGCCCAACCCTCATCCTCGCTATCCTTACTCATCTGTCACCTTCCTCCTGATATTCCCTATATCTAACCACTCCTTCTCTTTACCTTCCCCTATGTAGCCCCATGTGCAATAGTGGCAGTGGAATGCCTTGCATGGGGTGAGATGATTAAAAAAAAAAAAGAAAAAAAAAGCACTCTCAATGATGGAATGACCCATAGTCTGAAATAGTCTTTTTTAGTAAAGATTAGTAATATTTGAGGTTTAATATTTGAGCGTCAATCAAGTAATAAGTAATATTTGGACTGATGACTTTTGTGACCATTTAGATCTAAACCCATCCTCGTTGTGTCGTAAGTTCTGTCTTGTCTGCCATTGTAACTATTGTACTGTTCTGTGTAAATCCGTTTAGCACCGGATATTTTGCTGAATCATGCCGCAGCACACTTTCTCTGTTTATTGCATCAACTTTGGCAATAGAACAATTTTACAAATTTTAACTTAAAAACAGTACCGACTGCTCAGTCAATGAATGCCAAAAGTTTTCTTGTAGCGAAACGATTAATATTACCATTGCTATTTGTTCAAGTGCACAATTTTAAAATTGAAAAAGAAAGACGTGAAGACTAGATTTAGAATTCTGAGACTTGGTTGTTATTTTTTTTTTTTTTTTTTGGTATGTTTTATGTTCTACTATTAATTCTCTTTTAATTAAAGGAAAGCAGAAATTACATTTTTTTTTTTACTGACTCTCTTGTATAACTGTAAGTCATTCATTATCTTCATAATAACTGCCCAGGGCTGCACCCCAGAGATTTCTGTGTGGGGCTTCTCAGCAAAATCAACACAGGGGGGCAGAAGTTACATGCAGGCAAGAGAAATGAACCTGATTGTATTTGAACATAAGGAAGAGAAAGAGAGAGAGAGAGAGAATATAACCCTACTAGCGACCACCCTGCTGAAGCCATCAAATTCCATGTGCAGCAGCTGTACCAGGGACTGTCACTCAAAAATGAAACTTGTTAAATCACAGTTATTTCTGATCTACATCCAACTGTGTCCACACAGGAACATCCAACGTTTAATTAGACAACCAGAGCTGCCACAAGGAAATACATACCATTATATGAAATTTATATTTACAACAAAAACATTAGACAATCTCAAGATATAAGGACTGATGATTACTTTAAAAACATTATTGTAGGTAATCTGTATTTAGATAATAAATAATAGTCATTGGTAATTGTTTGTTCACATTTTCTTTTTCTATGGAGAATGGCAATAAACAATGAAATATAAACAAAACTAGACATAAATACTGATTACAAACTTGAAAGTTGTTTTTATTTTAATGCTTTTGGTGCATAAATAAATATCTACTTATCAATCTCACTCTCTATACATATATATATACACACAGACACACATACACAAATATATATATATATATATATATATATATATATATTATATAACTTTAATTCAAAAGGAAAAGCAGGTAGATAAATCCCAAAAACCCTGTCCTAATTAATATTAATTCCATTGATATTAAAACTGATCAAGGTGGAGGGCTCAATGCAATTTATATTCAAGTTACAGAGCCAATTATAAAATAAAACAATTTCCGATGTTCAAATTTGTTGTATGGCCATTTCTCCGAGAAATTTCTAAGAGAAATTTTGCGTATCATCAGCAACCAATTTATTATAAAAGCCAAAGACAAAATGAAACAAAGATATTTTAACGGCGGAAGTTAAAAAAAAGATTATATATATATATATGTAATAGAACCTAATGAGCCAGACGAACCTACCTAGGTTTCTCCTAAACGGATCACCAGTTAATGTCCTTGTAACTTCTTTGAAGATGGCTCATGTGAGATGAAAGCTTAGAACCAACTAAATAAAAAAATTATCCAAATGTTGGAGAATTTTTGTCTATTGTGTTTAATCATGAGCCATTGTATTTTGGCATAAATTTCAGGTGAAAATAAAGACAAAAATTCTCCAACATTTGGATAATTTTTTATTAAGTTGATTCTAAGTTTTCATCTCACATGAGCCATCTTCAAAGAGGTTGCAAGGACATTAACATAAAAAGCTTAGAACCAGCTTGATCAATTGTTGAACAAAGGAACGTTACCTTCTATTGGTGAGAAAGTGACTAAGCTTCTAAGTCAGATTAATTATGCTGCATATCCTCCTTTGGATTTTGTCAAGAACCTCGGGGAAAATAGCTGGGGCAAACTATTATCTACTAATATTTATCTTTTATTCTTGCCAATAATCTGTCCCAAGTATTTAATCTTGCCCATAAAGAATTCACGCTTTTCATCCCTTAGCTTGAATCCACTGTCCTGAATTCTCTTAAACACTTCAAAAATATTTTTTCTTATTTTTTGTGTTTTCACTTCTCAGCAAAATATCATCGAGGTATGCAACTGTGAAGTCAAGACCAAATAGCATCATGTCCATGCCTTGCTGAAAAATCACCGGCACAACCATTATGTCAAATGGCAAATGAATAAATTTATATAATCCTCTATTTGTATTTATGGTCAAAAATTTTAAACATTTGTCACTGACTTGAATTTGAGGATATGCATCGCTAAGGTCTATTTTTGAAAAAAATCTTACCTTCCTTAAGGTGCACAAAAACCTCTCCCAACCCCATAAGTGGGTAATCTTTAAGGGCATTGTGAGAAAAAATCCGCACAAACATGTAAAAAAAAAAAAAAAATATCTCTTACAACTTTTTTTAATATATATTATCAGTGAAGCCTAGTCACTATCCATGACTTATGACAAAAACACCCATTTTTTTCAAGTCTATCAAGTTGATCATTTATTTGTATGATCAAGGCAAAGGGTACATTTCAGGGTACATTTCTTTTTTATTTTTGAAAACTGGTTGTGTGCTTTCTTTTATCTTCAATTTTGCTTTTGTTATACCTGCCAAGTCCACCAGAAAATACCTCTAGGAATTTTCTTTTTAATTCTATTTTTAGAGCTTCTGTTTTGTTGGTAGAACTAAGTTTTTGCCAAAATAAACTGATTGTGCAGTTCCATAACTTGAATTTTTCCATCCATCACTACCAAAAAAATTATTTCTGTTTTTCATCACGAATATTTTTAATCTTAACATTTTTTGTTTAACACTACATTCACAATAAACTTGCTTATGAATTTAATTTTCTCACCTGTGACAGTTTAAGCTATATATTTTGAAACTATTAATATCAGTCTTCCTATTTTCTTCCAAGTACCAAACATAAACATTTTTTAATCAGAACCGCTGTCTTGTAACTCGATATTTTGGTTCAGGATTTTCGCCTGTACAAATTTTCTTGTATTCTGACTTGAAGATACATTAATGTTAGCCACCTTAATGTAATTCTTCATTTGCTTTTTAATTTTCATTTTGCAGTGAGATTTCTTGTATCTTTCTTTTCCATAACAAAAGCATTCCTTGTTTTTAAATAGACAAATATTATAGTAATGTAGTCCTCCACATGCATAGCAGAGATTTGACATAATGTATTTTTTCTTCATGGTTGAATTTTTATGGTGCACTTTTTTGATGTATGGCACCCCACTTAATTGGAGCAGATAGAGTAAACTATCTCCCAGTTCACACTCCACCCACATCTATTGAACAGGTGAAGAGGCTCATCTCTTGTTCCCTTTTTAGGATGTGGTTTCCGGCTTTCTCTTTTCCAATCTTTTCACTCTCACATAGCCCCCTGCACATTAGTGGTGTTACCACCTTGCTCGGGGTGATATGATTAAAAACAAAAGAAAAAGAATTCTTAGTGCCATGCCAAATGTTTATACATCTCTGACAATCTTCTGCCAGATTTTGCAGAATAAAGTTAATTTCGTTTTCAAGTTTATCCAGAACCCACTTCCTAATTTCCATGTCTTTAGCTGACACTAAACCTTGTGCAAATATTAAGCATTTGAAATTTCAGGGCTTAGTTCTGCCAATTTGAATTCCTCACACTGATTATTTACAATACAAGCAAACATAGTGAAGTCTTTCTTGTCATTTTTTATGAAACAACGATGTCTTTGGGCTGAACAGCTATGAAAGTTACATAACCACTTCATTAAATGTTAAATCACTTGTCATCTTTGGTAGAATATAATTCATGAACTTTGTATGTTCAATATCACCTAATTTTTGTAAACCTAGTCTAACCTTTTTCTGGTTTCACCAATCTACACAGTCTGTCTTCTAAATGTTTTCATATTTGCAGAAATACATGTTATGTCTTCCCTAGGCCTGCTGCTAAAATTTGTTATCACTTTCACGATAGCTTCCTAAAAAAATGAATTCGAGTTGTCATTAATTTTGCTTGTAAACATTTTCCACTGCTTCCAAAACGGTTCCTTGAATTATTTCAAGCCTTTGTGCAATGTGTTTTTGATGTTCTTGTTGTTGCCTTAAATTTTCTAACAACACTTTTTTAAATTCCTCTATTTTTATGTTTGCAAATATATATATATATGAACCGGGAGATAGTTTACTCTATCTGCTCCAATTAAGTGGGGTGCCATAGATCAAAAAAGTGCACCATAAAAATTCAACCATGAAGAAAAAAGACATTATGTCAAATCTCTGCTATGCATGTGGAGGACTACATTACTATAATGTTTGTCTATTTAAAAACAAGGAATGCTTTTGTTATGGAAAAGAAAGATACAAGAAATCTCACTGCAAAATGAAAATTAAAAAGCAAATGAAGAATTACATTAAGGTGGCTAACATTAATGTATCTTCAAGTCAGAATACAAGAAAATTTGTACAGGCGAAAATCCTGAACCAAAATATCGAGTTACAAGACAGCGGTTCTGATTAAAAAATGTTTATGTTTGGTACTTGGAAGAAAATAGGAAGACTGATAGTTTCAAAATATATAGCTTAAACTGTCACAGGTGAGAAAATTAAATTCATAAGCAAGTTTATTGTGAATGTAGTGCTAAACAAAAAATGTTAAGATTAAAAATATTTGTGATGAAAAACAGAAATAATTTTTTTGGTAGTGATGGATGGAAAAATTCGTTTAAAAAACACTCTTAATTTCCTGCAATTTACTTCTGCCTAACACTTTTATCCTGAGAAATCCTCTCAATGTTACGTGTTTCAGAATAATGTTGTTTATTTTTTCTTTTTTATGTTTCCCTTTTGTGGCTGTGGGGTTTCACTTTTGTTGTGTTTCTCTTTTGTGACTGTTGTGTTTGTCACAACTGGTTGATACCACATAATCCTTGAAAACGCTTGTAGTCCCAAAAATCCTTTATATTTTTTGATCTTCCTTTATCAATGTTCCTTGGTAACTTTTTACATGAAAACCTTTGTCCACAAAAGTTGACTTGGTAAATTTTTTCTGCGTGTTTTTACTCATACTATGTTCGTGGAACATTATATCCGCAAACATTTAGTTGAGTCCCGGCCCAAAATCTTTGTCACAAAAATGCTGTGTCAGTGATCTTTTTCTTAATGTCGGCCAAAATTTTTACCAACAGAAATCTTGTCACCAACAATCTTTGTCACTAAAATGTTGTATTGGTGAATGCCACAATCTTCATTACCAAAATACTGTATTTGATGAAAGCCATAATCTTTGATGCCAAAATTTTGTATTTTTGCCAACAACACAATCTTCCTTGTAACCCTAAAACATTACTGCAGGAATAATCACCAAAACAAAGGTTGGAATAACAGTATATTGACAAATACTAGATTCACACACTGTGTGGAGTAAATACACTGCGAGTGAACTGTTAGTCAGTATAATAACTCTACTCTTCCCTACTTCAATAGTGTCCACATATTTGAGAGGATAGGAACATACCATTACTGTATACAGGTAGATATACAACAGTTAATAAGTTACAAACATTGTACAAAACTGTCTAGCCACATGTGGGAACTAAAAGAAGTAAATGGAAATAGCTCTAATATATATTAGAGCATTCTGAAAAAGCCAAGCCATATAATATTGGAAATATTGTGGATGAAAAACTGGCTATTATATTATATCCAGGGCAAAGGCAACTTGTTAAATGAGAGATCCAAAATATGGATGAGAATACCAAAAATTATATTTTCTTTTCTCCTCCCCCTCTTCACTCTCAAATATTTTCTTTAGTCTTGCTTTAACCCTTCCCAGCCATTGAATTTCCCACTGTTACCATAAGTGTATAAATAAAGTTATAGAAAAACAATTTATCTTTTTACTGTCTGAGGACACCTTCAGTGATGGAAAAGATTATTGCAATATTATATATATATATATATATATATATATATATAAAGGAGTATTCTGTACATAAAGTAGGAGGATAATTCTCTAGGAGGGCTCTAAATATATATGTATATAAATACATATAGAGCAAATATATGTAAAAATGAAAACAGACACATTATTTCATGGTTAAGCTTACTTTTAGTTTCTTGCTATATCTTGTATATAATGACAATTGAAAGCCTTTAATGAATTTTATTTGTAATATAATGACTTACATTGCCTGTTTAAGAATATTACATGTTAAAGTAATTAGTTTTATTAGGTTAAGAAATGATCTAATTTGGTAAAAGTACAAAAAAGAACCTATTTCAGGCAAACCATCATCAGCTTCTGAAAATGTAAAATTTTCTGTACAATAAAGATGGAAGATTTTACCTGAAAATATAAAATCTTCTCTACAATAAAGACAGAAGCTGATGATGGTTTGCCTGAAATAGTTCTATACTTCCACTTAAGCACGGAATAACATGTCTGTCTTCATTTTTACATATATATATATATATGATAGAATAAAGAGAGAGAACAAATAGGAAACATATCTAAATCTAAAGTGTTTCACTTTTATTAAAGCCTTTTCAGAGACCAAGAGAAAAATGAAAAATCAGTAAAGAGACAGTATACTGGTTATATTGTGATTTGGGGTTAGTACATATTGATAGGCTGTGCATTGTGTGGATATCGACTCGGAACGACATATTGGGGAGCTGAGTTTGAATTCCAATTGAATTCCTTGCATTCACTTATGTACAAATAACCTTGGGAAAGGCATTAATCTGTCTCTTCCCTCCAGTTATGGGTTAAATAAGAGGACAGATTGGGTTCTATCGCCTCAGCTGGCAAACAGTCTACCACAGAAAGCAATGGCAACCTACTGCAAGATAACCTTCTGCCCAGACAGTCATGTCTCTTTTGAGACATGATTACCCAAAGTGTGTATCACATATGGCACTTAACTGACTGACTGACTTATTAATAAAACAAGCACTTCTACATAAACACACATGCACTATTACACCCTTTACAAAATATTCCTCTCACATATATTTTAAAATATTCTGTTTTGTGGGAGATAAGGAAAATTATTCATAATTTTTATCAACTCAAGTTTTTTCAGCCACTTCTATAGCCATTTTCAACAAAACAGAAAAATGTTAGTGTACTGGAAAAAACTTAATAAAAAACTAATTAAATCTTTCTTGTCGGCCATATTCAAGGAAAGATGTTTAAAAGAATGGTTACTGCCCAAATATACATTTATATATAAATAAATAACACCTAGAGACAGGGAACCCTGACGATCCATTTAGGTGAAACCTAGGTAGGTTGTCTGACTCTCTAGGTATACTTTACTTATTCCGCTCTCCCTAAGTGTTGAGCGCTTTTTTGTTAGTTGATTGCTCATGTCGGGGTTTTTTCTTTGGGCTACGTGCTGACTCAGTCTGAGCTCTTTTGATTGATGTTCATGTACTTAGCTCTTTCTTTTCTAAAAGCATTTTTTCCCTTCTTTGTTGTTACGTGGAAGGTTTTTTGGCACGAATATAGTTATTATCTCTTTTATATATATATATATATATATATATATATATATATACTGTGCAAAAATATTAGGACAAGAACTATTTTATCTTTTATGAGGCATATTGACAGAAAATAAACAATTTAATTAAAGTAATTTGATTTGATTTACTCAACAAATGCTTCAACAAGAAAAAAATACTTATTACAAAATAAATTTAATATTTAGTATAATAGCCTTTTGCTTTGGTCACAGCCTTCATTCTGTCAGGCATTGACATCACAAGCTTCTTCAATGTATCTAATGGTATCTCCTGCCAAGCAGCTTGTATTTGTTCCCAAAGTGTGTCTTGTGAAGTAACATTAGATTTATCAATTTTTTTATCCAAAATATCCCATAGATGTTCAATAGACTACTACTACTACTATTGTTTGGTTTTTCTTCCCTGTCATCCCCGTGTCCAAGGGTTGGAAGTTCTGCCATGTTGTCCAGGTCTGATGTTCATTCGCCACCATTCCCGATCTATTGGTGTGGAGCGATTGTGGTGTGGTGTGGAGCGACTATCTCCCATTCACCGGGTCTCCAGGTGACGGATCGAGGAATGACCTTCAGATACTGGAATAGAGTAGTTTCAAAATAACTTGTTTAATAGAAAATAAGAAAAATTAAATATAACTTCTTTTTAATACTTTTCTTTTACACCTAGTTTTAAATAATCAATATTTATTAGCAATTTACTTGACTTTTCACCCTGTATTTGAATTTCAGTGAGGTTTTTAGGAAAATCACCCCTGTCCTAATACTTTTGCACACTACCGGTAGTGTGCAAAAGTGTTAGGACAGGGGTGATTTTAAACTTTATTTTGATGCCTCATAAAAGATAAAATAGTTCTTGTCTTAATACTTTTGCACAGTACTGTATATACATATATACATGCATGTATGTATTTCATCAGAGTAAGCATTGATACCACTAATTCATTCCACCACTCCAGAAAGAAAAAAAACTTATAGTATTATCATTTACTTACAGAATGAAAAAGAGATGGAAGATCATGGCAAAAAGACGCCAACAGAAATATTGGTAAGTTGTTGATTTTGTCTCCTCATAGAAAACCTTCATATTAAACCTTCATAGTGTGTTAACAACAAAATACAGAAAGACAGGAAGTTGTGAAGAGCCATGAAACAACAGTATATCTAGGGATATATAGATTGTTTATGTCAGTGAGCCTCAATTCTTCCTTATAACTGTGCAAGAGTTGTGTTTTTCTACCCGTGCCATCAGTCAAAACCCAGATGCAAAGCCAAGATTTCACATGCTGAATTTGAGAGTATTATTATTATTATAACATTATTGAAGTGAAATGATTAAGTAAAAATATATGTATATTATTTGATGCTGTATTCAAGAAATCTACCAGTTGTAAAAGAAAGTGAAAAAAATGAAAACTTATTAACTTTTATCATTCTGTATGTGACTTCATTTGCCATCCAAAAGTGCTAATGAAGATATCTCTAATCCCTGAATTTGAATTTGTTTGAATTTCATAGTTGTGTTGTCATATCCTGCTATGGCAACAGAAAACAGCTTTGAGTAAAATTAACAATAAGGATACTGCAATTATTAATAATACAGAATGCTAAAAATTAAGAAAAAAAAACTTCAATAAACAAGAATTCAAAAGACAAGATAGCAATAATTTTACCTTTAACATAAAATAATTTGTCAAGTATGATACACATTTTTCATAAGAGTAATTTTCCCCATTAAAAATCTTGTTTAAACAATAGATTCCATTTTTTTCATTTCTGCCATTATTACAACATGCTCTATTCTTTGACCATTCTCAGAGGTCCAGTCTCTGGAATACTTTGACAATAAAAGAATGAGGTCAATCAACCCAGGAATTTTTGAAATGGCAATAATTTAAATCTAAAAATACAGTAGTTACTCTTTTATTTTTTAGTCAGTATAGACGTGTGCCAAGTGTAATATTTGTTATTATGAAAAATAGAATTGAAATATCAATTTCAGATTCTAGTAATATATTACCTTCATTTTCACATAAATCCTCTTGGAAAAGTTATGAATCCATTCCTTCTCTGCCTAGCTACAGGTTAAATAATATGACTTGTATCTAAAAAAAATCATTGTTATCTCCAAAGAATTGTTAGTGCAAAAATTATTCTTTTAATCCAAAATAGCTTTCGACTTTAACATGTTCAATTGCCAGACGTCAATTACATAATATTGTTGACCATGTCCACCATAGTTTATGGATATAGAATACAACACAGTATGTAATCTGTTCAATGAAACAACGTCAAAGATTAAAACTCAAGAGTTAGACACTCTACTGAATTGGATTAGATTGTGAATACTTGGGAAAATATATCCGCCTTTTATACACATCGCATTGAATATTTTGAGCCTTCTGATTAGTTAACCCTTCTATTGGTGAACTATAAAATGAATCAGTCTATTGCTGGCTCACTAGTACATAAAATGATCCAAAAAACACTGACAAATCTGACTTCAAATGATACCATTATAATAGATGAGTTAATTTATTAAGTATTAACTATTATTACACTAAAAGTATCTTTCGGAATTTGTTGTTAGATGATGAAAATATATCAGAAAATGTCAACCCCCATTTGCAGTTGGCATGAGACAACTCATAGTTGGTGTCATGAAAAAGAAACTGTTAACCACATGTTAATTTTCGGGTTGTTATCAAGAGGAGCAACCCAAGATGCAAACTATTAGGTTGTCCCAAAAGTTTGTAAACACTTATGAAATGGGTCTATCTGGTCCAGCACAATTGAGACAAGTGATGGGTTCAGAAAGGGCAAGAGACACCGTTGGTTCCAAAACCAGATCGATTCGGCATGGAAATCATGTTGTGCGTTTGGTGGAACTTTGAAGGAATCGTGCATTTTGAGTTGGTTCCAATGGTCGTGCCATCAGTGCCGAACTTTACTGTCAGCAAGTTGAGCAGGTCTATGAAAAGTTGAAGCAAAAGTAGCTGGCTCTGATCAACCAAAAGCGCGCTTTGATGCAGCAGGACAATGCCAAGCCACACACTGCCAGGAAGACCAAAGACAAGTTTGAAGAGCTAGACTGCATTGAGGTTCTGCCACATCCAGCCTACAGTCCTGACTGTGCTCCATCAGATTACGGCCTTTTTCACTCAATGCAACACTTTCTGAAGGGCATGTTGGAATCGTGAAATATACCCTCCAAAAGCTAAGCAATGTATTAAGAAACAGATAAAACTTCATTAGAAACAAAGAAAATAATACTGGACTGTTATGTAATATCAGTCCTCCTTTATGACAGTAAATACTGAGCAATCTCCTGACAGATGAATAGGAGACTTGAGGCAACAGAAATCTGGCTTTACAGGAGGATGCTGAGGATACCATGAACCAGCCTTCGCGATTTCACTCACCTGATTGACTCAGTCGATTAAAAATTTAATTGGGCAATTAAAGTTTATTGCTTTACTCGCACGTGGTCAATTAAAAATCTCACAATTAAACGTGTCCCTTCAAATATAGAAATACGAAATCTGATTCTTTTTACAACCCAAAAGTAAGCCATTGAAGATTCACAAGTTACTTAGAATGACCTACAATGACATTACTGAACTCTTTGGTCTTATGCATGGTGCCTGATTTACTTCAAAATGTTTGAAAGAAAGAAAAAAAATATGAATGCTTATTTCAAACATGCACAGAAAAACAAATAAAGACAATCGTAGAGAAAATCAGATTTTTATTTTTTATCATCTATGAGATGGAGGTTGTAGTCAAACAGAAGAAAGAAACTACAAATTGAAGCATCTCCACTCAATTGCCAAAAAACAGCGTATCATAATGTTAAAAGTTATAATGTCATAATGTTAATAAAAACAAAATTTTATCATCAAAATGTTTATGCTATTATTAAGAGGAAAGATCAAATTTTATTGTTATTATTTTTTAAATCTTTTAAAATCCTTTCCAACACATTCAAAATTTTAATTAAAATTTTATTTTTTGTTTTCCATTTATGATTCATTCTATGTTTATGTAAGGTAACTATTAAGAAAATGGAGTTGATTGAGTAAAATGATTTTGGGGCAGATAAATTTTTCCTCGCTCTTGACTGCCGGCCAAGTGATTTCTTTTCCAAATTTCAAAGACTGCTATGGACCAAACATGTGAGCAACAACAAAATTTTAAGGAAAATGGAAACGGAAAGGACAATTTAATAAACATAAGAAAAAGAAAGTTTGCAATTTCTAGGACACAATGAGAAAAGAGGGCTTGGAGAATCTGGCACTCACAGGACATATTGAAGGCAATATTAACAAAAGAAAGCAACGCATAACCTACCTAATGGAAATGGTTGAAAGAATGAAGATTAAGAAACAGGGATAACAAAAAAAAAACAAAGTTTACTAAAAGCTATAAAGGACTGGTTGTGGGGAGCAATGATCACCTACAACTTGAAGGAACTTGGCACAGAAAAAAAGATTGCAAAGAAATTAATTCCTTTTATAAAAGATGAAGAGAAGGAAAAATAAACACAATTACATTTCTTTGATTCTAATCAGGAATATATCTACTTGTCTCTTTGCTAACATCAATTTAATTGCTTTAATTCACTTTTACAACAGGCATAAATTATTTTGAACTTTACATAACTTTTCTATTTCAAGTCTTGATTTATTTTTTTTTTTTTAATCGTATCACCCCGAGCAAAGCGGTAATGCCACTGATGTGCAGGGGGCTACATAATAGTGAAAAGATTGGAAAAGAGAAAAAAGCCGGAAACCACATCCTAAACAGGGAACAAGGGATGAGCCTCTTAACCTGTCCAATAGACATGGGTGGAGTGTGAACCGGGCGATAGATAGATCTATCTACTCCAATTGAAAAAAAAAGACAAAGTGAGAAGATTGGAAAAGAGAAAGCCAGAAACCACATCCTAAACAGGGAACAAGGGATGAGCCTCTTAACCTGTCCAATAGACGTGGGTGGAGTGTGAACCGGACGATAGATAGATCTATCTAATCCAATTGAAAAAAAAAACACAGTGAGAAGATTGGAAAAGAGAAAAAAAGCCGGAAACCACATCCTAAACAGGGAACAAGGGATGAGCCTCTTAACCTGTTCAATAGACGTAAGTGGAGTGTGAACCAAGCGATAGATAGATCTATCTACTCCAATTAGAATGTCTCATTTCATAGAGTCTCATATTATTTTCATGTATTTTCATTTTATGTCTTCATAGATAACATTTTTTATAGGTTTTCATTTATGCCTGGTGCTGGGCATGATGATAAACTGCATCCGGCAGCAAGGTCTCTGATTGGGAGGTTGTGAAGAGCATGGAATCACCTCTTAATTGCTGTTGTTCCCAGGTCCACCCTGACTCTGAGTGGTAGCAAGGCCTCTGATTGGGAGGTTGTGAAGAGCATGGAATCACCTCTTAATTGCTGTTGTTCCCAGGTCCACCCTGACCCGGAGTGGTAGCAAGGCCTCTGATTGGGAGGTTGTGAAGAGCATGGAATCACCTCTTAATTGCTGTTGTTCCCAGGTCCACCCTGACCCGGAGTGGTAGCAAGGCCTCTGATTGGGAGGTTGTGAAGAGCATGGAATCACCTCTTAATTGCTGTTGTTCCCAGGTCCACTCTGACCCGAGAGTGGTAGCAAGGCCTCTGATTGGGAGGTTGTGAAGAGCATGGAATCACCTCTTAATTGCTGTTGTTCCCAGGTTCACCCTGACTCGGAGTGGTAGCACCTGTTAGGGTCTCAGCTATGGGTAAATAGTTAACCCCCAAACTTGGATCAAAACACTATGAAATTATAAAAATAGACTTTTATAGAAAAACATACATTTTTCAAAGAAAAAAAATTATTATCAGAAATACATTTTTGAATACAAAACTGGCAGATATCTTCGGTTTTCTAAAATGAAATAAAAACTTTTTCATCAAAACCTGACTAAATCAACCTTCTCACTACAACTGAACATTAAAAAAATATCTTAAAACCCTACCTTTTTGGCATTAAATAAACCACAGAGGTTGATATGCTGTTAAACTAAACTAAAACTCATTTATACCTCTTTTTCATAGGGTTGTACTTGTACCACTTTTTCAAATGTCTACATTTACACTTCTTTTTTATAGGGTTGTATCCCTTTTTCATAAATTCTCATTTATACATTCTTTGTTTATAGATTTGTATTTTTTTTTAATCATATCACCTCAAGCAAGGCAGTCCAAGGGGTTACATAGAGCGATTGGGTATAGGAAATGTCAGAGGGAGGGTGATAGATGAGTTAGGAGGTACGTAGGGAGAGTGTTGGAGGGAATGTGTGCGAGTTAGTGCGTTAGGAGGTGTCTATTGACCTTACATTTAAACTCTTGGAGGTTTTAGCCGTCGGGGAAGCAATCATGCGGAAGGGAATTCCACAGGTGGGAAGTGCAAGAAAGGAAACTGTTGGAGTAGAAATTGCGGTTACATTTTATCAGTTTCACTGTAAAGGGATGGGACCTAGTTGCCAATCTAGTATCTCGTGCAAATTCACACCTAGGGGGCACCAGTGATTTAAGTTCATCCGAGCAGAAGCCGTGAAAGTACTTATAGAAGAGGCACAGGGAAGCCACGTCACACCGGTGAGAGAGTGACTGCAGGCGGTCAGCTAAGTTGGTATCGATCACATTACAGACCCTCCGCTGTACCTTGTCGAGAAGCCCGAGGAGAATAGCAGGAGCACCCGACCAGATGTGGCAGCAGTATTCAATACACGAGCAGATGGTAGATTTATATATGTGCAGGATAGATTCAGGCGGAAAGAATTTCCGGGCCCTGCACAGAGTACCAACTTTCATAGCAGTGGATTTAGCAATGGATTCGACGTAGTCATTCCACTTGAAGTCCGCTGAGAGTGTCAGGCCAAGCAGGTGTAGTGTTTTACTCTCTGGGAGGCAAGCCTGTTCCATGCTAATGGTGGGGGGTGGGGGGGAAGTGTGGTGGTTAATTGACAGCAGCTTCGTTTTGGAAAAACTGAATTTTACGAGCCATTTCTTATACCAATACACTTTTTTTATTCCTCATTTTCATAGGTTTTCATTTATAACTTTTTTAATAGGGTTGTAATTATACCTCCTTTTTATAAGTCTTCATTTACACCTCTTTTTGATAGGGTTGCATTTATAAGTACTCTGTAGCAGTGACTTACCAGGGCAACCCAAAAAAGGCCAGTGTTGGATGTATGTTTTGCCAGGGACAGAGACAGTTAATTGGCAAGCGTTGGTCGGATGGAGAATCAGACAGCACTTCTAGAATTGCTGTCGCTTGTAGCCATTTGTATTTACTGCTCAGCATGCTCATTGGCTGAGTGGTAACCCAGTCAACTGCATAAAATATGGAATGCTGATTTGAAGGGGGCTGTTTTTGTTTTAAGTCGTCACTTGTGAAATCAAGACAAGACTTGAAAATTTGGTTTATTCTGATCAAGTTGAAGTGTGCAAGACTTGTGAATTTGGTTTGCCGGTGGACCCGTTCAAGATACTTTCCTGTGGTTGCTTCCAATCAATACATATTTTTTTCTTTTGTTTTCTTCTCTTTTTACGACATACTCATTTATACTGCTTTTTTACAGTTTTGTATTAATATATCTTTTTCTGTTTACATTTTTACTAATTTTTTATTTTCTTTTGTCATATCGTCATCTATTGTCATATCGTCATTTATCATTTTGTTTCCATTATTTTTTACGGATCTTCTTTTTTATCATTTGACAAAGGTTTTCATTTATACTTTATTTCTTATACGTTTTTCCTAGTTTTATTTCTGTCTCCATCATTTCAAATCCCTTAAAAACTGAATTTGCACAATTAAAACACTTACACATGTTCATTTTATCTTCCTCTCTGACACAACAAAAATGTGTGATTTTATTTCTAACTACTAGGATGTGCATTGTGGTGCAGTGGAAATCAGCTCAGAATGAGAAATCGGAGAGCCGAGTTTGAATTCCATTGAATTCATTGCATTCACTTACTCACAAATACCTTTGGGAAAGGTATTAATCCGTCTCTTCCCTCCAGTTATGGGTCAAATAATAGGACAGATTCGATTCTATAGCCTTGGCTGGCAACCAGTCTACCACAGAAAGCAATAGCAACCTACTGCGGGATAATCTTCTGCCCAGTCAGTCATGTCTTTTTTTAGACATGATCATGCAAAGTCTGTATCACGTATAGCACTTAACTGACTGACTGAATATAATAGTTGGAAACATAATTAAAACTTCTACTGGGCACAAAGTGGGAGATCAATTTTCTATTGTTATGAAGTAATAAAATGATCCCCCCAATAGTTATACTTAATATAATAATGTAATATAATCTATGTCTTCTCCCTCCAGCTATGAGTTAAATGGCAGGACAGATTGGGTTCTATAGCCTTGGCTGGCCACCAGTCTACTGCAGAAAGCAATGGCAACTTACTACAGGATAATCTTCTGCCCAGTTAGCCATGTCTCTTTCGAGACATGATTGCCCAAAGGCTGTATCACATATGGCACTTAACTGACTGAATGTAATAGTTGAAACCATGATTAAGGCTTCCACTGGTCATAAAGTGGGGGATCGGTTTTCTATTGTTATGAGGTAATAAACTGATCCCCCATTAATTACTATGTAATAATAGAATACATCTTTTCTCGCTCTAGCTATGAGTCAAATAACAGGACAGATTAGGTTCTATAGCCTTGACTGGCAATTAGTCCACTGCAGAAAGAAATGGCAACCTACTGCGGGATAATCTTCTGCCCAGTTAGTCATGTCTCTTTCAAGACATGATCGCCCAAAGCGTGTATCATGTATGGCATTTAACTAACTGACTGACATTTTTCACTGGCTTTTAATTTTAGGTTTCTTTTACCCTTCATCTCCTTAATTGCGTCTTTTGCCCTTTAAAAAAGTTTATTTTCTTATGTAAAACCTTTTCTTGCCTGTATCATTTTCAGCACATCTGTTTTCAAGTAACTTTGTTTTTTCTTGCCTTATTAAATTGTCAATCTTTCTTATTTTTCTTCTCTTTTATACCATTTGTTGCCTACCATGAATTAAAAGTTGTGTTTGTTAAATTTGTCATCTCCACTCTCCTCTGGCAAAACATACACCCAACTCTGGCCCTTTTTGGTTGCTGTAGTAAGTCACTGCTATAGAGTACTTATAAAAAAGGAGTATAAATGCAACCCTATCAGAAAGAAGTGTAAATGAAGACTTATGAAAAGGAGGCATAATTACAACCCTATGAAAAAAGGTATAAATGAAAACCTATGAAAACGAGGAATAAATACAAACCTATAAACAAAGAATTTTTGATGATGCAACTCAACCATTTTTTTTCTCTTGTCTCATATATATATATATTTTTGTGTTTTATTTTCTTTTGTTGCAGCCCTCAAGTTATCATCGTTCGTCTTCCACTGCTGCCTCACTCTCCATTATGAAAGATTTATCCCATTCACCTCACACGGAAGACCAAAACACAACTATAACTGTATTTATCTTTTTATTTTATTTCCTATTTAAAAATGTTTTTAACACTTAGCACTCTGCATCATTTATAAATATTACTTCTAATACTGTACATGGAATTCCCTCAAAATATAGTGTTTTATATATTAGTTCTATATGTTTGAAATTGCAGAAGCCTGGCTAACAATTTCATTCGAGATTCTTTTAGATGTTGCCATAGAAGGATATGACGACACAACCAAGACATTCAAATTCAGTCTGCATTGGCTGGCCTTACATTTTGCTTGGCAAAAATAGTCTCTTACAGAGTGCTAAACGTTAAAATCTATTTCTAGTTGTACTGTTATCTGTTTTTTCTTAGTTTTTTGTTTTATTTTAGATTTAAACAATTACATGTTGCTAAATGACTTTTAGAAAAAAAAACATTCATAGCATTAAGACATTTCATCCAATCTAATCCAAGTTAAAAAATAAATATGACAATAATTATCCTGACAGTAAGAAATAACTTCATCTGATAAAAAAATAAAACATTTACACAAAATTAGCAAGTGTATTCAAACAATTTTTACAAGAGAGATTAATAAAAATTCTGGCACTAATTAAAGACTGATCTACATCTGAAAAAAAGAAATTCCTGACTATAAGATATACCGTCATCTTATCTAAACTTATTTATAAATGGAACTTTGTCTGTGTGTGTGTGTGTATGTGTGTGTGTCCGTCCGTTACCTATAGACTCCGAAACGGCTGAACCGATTTTCTTGAAAATTTACACAGTAGTACTATAAGCATCTGTGAGTGTTCTTAGCTAGGTCTTGTGTCGAGTTACCCCCGATAAATATCAAAAATCAATAATCGAAAAAATCGGGTTATAGATGGAGTGGTCCGATTTTAATTAAATTTGATACACTCATAGACAAAGACATAAGAAACGATATTCAGAAGTTTCAAGGTTGCAGTTCTTACAATAGTACAGAAAATCGATAACATATATATACATATATATAAAAGGCAAAATGTTTGTGTGTGTATCTGTTTATCTGCCTGTATGTCTGTATTTTTTTCAGCACTTTTATTTTAGTTTTTGCTTCGGGTTTGACTCAAAGTAAGTATAATTGTAGTTCTTAGTCTCAGCCATGATACCATTTACTCAGAGGACTTATGTAGCCTTCAAAACTCAGTTTACGACGAAAAAAACTTATTTGATATCGATACCAGGAAATCAATATTTGACTTACATCCATTCATTTTTCTTTCAGTCTACGGTTTCGCTTTAACTGGAAACAACTATCGCTTTTTAGTCTTTCGTGCCAACGTCCAAAGAGCCTGAGCTCCAGGACCATGGGTTAGTTTTAAAGCTTTCATTACACTCGAGCAACGCTGGGCTATACTGCTAGTAAAAAAATAAAATAAAACATTTAAACAAAATTAGCAAGTGTATTAAAACAATTTTTACAAGAGAGATTAATAAAAATTCTGCACTGATTAAATAAACTACATCTAAAAAATAGGAAAAAAGAATTCATGGAATAAATTTTGTAGGTTTGCATTCATTAGAGCTTCCTCAAGTCACCACATTTCTCAGAATTGAAAAATATTGATTTTATCATTTTAGAAGAAGAGTCTTAATATAAATACAGTGTCATATTGTCAATTGTAGAAAATTTTCCAGAAGTACTTTTTGTTCCCTTTTTAAATTTCTATTACTTTTCTATTATCAATATTTTTTTTTTTTGGTGGTAGTTGGGGGGGAGGTGATTCAAGAGTATCAATTTTCTGTTTAGAAATTATCCTCATTTCATAAATTAGAAAAAAATAACACAAAAGAAAACAAACAGAAGGAAAAGAAAAGATGAAATAAAACAAAAAAAAAAATGCAATGTTTTCTACAAATAAGTTTGCCAACATGTGGGAAATTGCAATAAAAGTTAAAAGCAAATATACGGTAACCTAGTGCCTTGAAATAATATCTCGACTAATAGAGCTTCGGCTACAATTTGAGATTTTTTAAAGATAAAGAAACTAATTTTTTTATAGTCCCAGTGTAGGTGGATTATTCTAAAGGACTGTTTTCATGCCTTTAGTTACACTGATGTGCGTTGTGGTGCAATGGATATCAACTCAGAACAACAAATTGGAGTGCCAAGTTCAAATTCCAGTTGAATTCCTTGCATTCACTTACGCACAAATACCCTTGGGAAAGGTATTAATCCGTCTCTTCTCTCTAGTTATAGGGTAAATAATAGAACAGACTGGGTTCTATAGTCTTGGCTGGCAACCAGTCTACTGCAGAAAACAATGGCAATCTACTGCGGGATAATCTTCTACCCATTCAGGCATGTCTCTGTTGAGACATGATCACCCAAAGCGTGTATCACATATGGCACTTAACTGACTAACTGACTGACTTTAGAGCAAGGCAGGGTTATATTTTAGGCCAATTTATCTAGCTAATGCCAGCAGATGATGTTTAACATTTTTTTTACATAAAACGTATTTCAAGAAAAATAGCCCAGCACAATTCAGGAATAATATTCTGAATTTATTTGTGTTTATGGAGGCATGGAGAGTCTCATGGTCATTGGTGCATTCAGTAAGTTTGGAGTGCTAAGTTCCATTCTTGTTTGATTCTGCTTTGCTCACTTAATGCTAATGCCTTTGGAAAAGGCATTTATCCATATTTCTCCAGCTAAGGGTTAAATAGCAGAACAGACTGAGCTCTCTTAGTATGTTGGTTGGTTGGTTGTTTTGTTTTTATGGCATATCAACCTCGGCGGGTCATTTAATGCCAACTAAATTTTTATTTATTTATTGCTGGTAATACCTTTTTCCTTTTCAACAATTTATTGTTGTTTTTATATAAGTTTTGTGTCTAGTAATACTTTTTTCTTTTTGAGTATCAAGATTCATTGGGATTTGTTTTTTTTAAAGGCAGGGTCCCCATGTCCTATCCTTGTTATTTAACCCATAACTGGAGTGAAGGGATGGATTAATACCTTTCCCAAGGGTACCAGTGCTTAAGTAAATGCAGGGTATTCAACTGGAATTCAAACTTGGCTCACCGATTTCTCTTTCCGAGCCGTTATCCACTGCACCACAATGCACATCTGTCACTAAATGCTTACAGCACCTGGTATTCCCAAGCAGTCACCCATCTAAGTACTAACCAGGCTCAATGTTGCTTAACTTTGGTGATTGAGCGAGAACTGGTGTATTCAACGTGATATGGCAGTAAGCCAATAAATGCTTACAGCACCTGGTATTCCAAAGCGGTTGCCCATCTAAGTACTGACCAGGCTCAATGTTGCTTAACTTCGGTGATCGAGCAAGAACTAGTGTATTCAACATGATATGGCCGTAAGCCTTCTTAGTATGTGACAACCAGTCTAGGAGAAGGAAAACTGGCAAATAGAAGTCACACTGCTTGTTAGAGAATAGGAAGTGGGATATGAGATGATTAACCATTTCAGCCTTGAACACTTTGCCAAAAAGTGGTAAGAGGCTGATAGGGCAATAATTAGTGGGGGGGGGTCAGAGGGCTCTTCAGAGTTTTTGATAACAGGAACTACAAAGGTGGTCTTTTAACAAACAGAGAAGCAAAAGTAGCAAGTCAATAGTCATAGAATTTGGAGAGGACAGAAGAGAGGTCAGGGGCACATTTCTTGAGGATGATGACTGGAATTCCATTATCTTTGCATGCTTTATGTGAGTCAAACTTAAAAATAATATTAGAGACCAGAAATGGAATTATATATGCACCACCCAGTTGAGTCTCAGTTCTAGATGGGAAGTTGAGAGTGAGAACTCTAGATGAGTCAAGTGTGGAGTTGAAAAGGAATTTGGGAGCAAAGCAGGCAACCTTGTCCACTGTGGCTGTTCTCTGTGATTGACATTTCCAAAAAAGTGTGGATAGCTCTGTACAAGACTTTGCCACTATAATCAAATGTTATGTGCAGTTAATCTTTCTGTTCGTTTTAAGAACTGACCTGCTCGAGCTTCATAAATTGAAATGTATTTGGCTCTTCCAAAAAGTGCAGTTGTTTCTGCACAAGACTTCGCGACTATAATCAAATGTTATGTGCAAGTAATCTGGCTTTTTGTTTTAAGAACTGACCTGCCTGAGTTTCATAAATTGAAATGTATTTGGCTCTTCCAAAAAGTATGGACAGTTCTGCACAAGACTTCACCACTATAATCAAATGTTATTTTTTTTTATTTTATTTATTTTAATCATCTCACCCTGAGCAAGGTGATAATGCCACTGATGTGCAGGGGGCAACATAAGAGTAAAAGCACCAAATAGAAGAGAATAAAAAGAAGGACAAACTATTTAGAAAGGAGCCAGAGATGTGCAGGTAATCTTTCCGTTAGTTTTAAGAACTGACCTGCTTTTCATAAATTGAAATGTATTTGGCTCTTTCAAAAAGTGCAGTTGTTTCTGCACAAGACTTCACCATTGTAATCAAATGTTATTTTTTAATTGGAAAACTTCTCAAATTGCTTCCATTGTATGTCTTGCTTGGAATGAAATCATTAAAAAAGATTTAAGTATGCATTTTATTTTTATACTAGCAGTTTAGCCCGGTTTCACTCGGGCAATTTAAGAAATAATAAGAATAAAAAACAAATGATGAACTTACATAGCAAATACTTACCCAACGTCCATCCTCCTCACTTTTATAGATATAGATAACAATGTAGAATGTCTCTATTGAATTAGGGTGGGAGGGGGAGAGGCAACAGATATAGATAATATAAAGTTGGGTGATCGATTCTATATTATAATCAATACATAAACTGATCCCTGACTTTGTGGGGTGATAATATATATTTTTCTACCCCTAATTTTGGCTTTCTGAAAAATTTCAAGGTGTTGTTAGCATTCTAAAATTTTGATCTACATCTGAACACAACTCCTGTCGAGCTAGATTGCAAAATGAGACGCTAAGTCAAATCTATCAAACAAATACAAACATTAAAAAGTTGTTAAGTGGGATAAAAGCATATCCTATAATACTTACTGAAGGATATATATTTTTTCCTAAACATATACTGTTAAATATGTGTGTGTGTGTGTGTGTGTGTGTGTGTGTGTGTGTGTGATGTTTGTAGTGTTATGGATATCAGCATGGAAATTGGAATCATATAAAATGAGTTAAAAATTGGGGCTACTCTCATGCATTTATTTTCACACTACTGCTTTTAGGAAAGGCATGACTCCATCTCTTCTCACTAATTATGGTTTACACAAAATGGTGGACTAGGATTTTTAGTCTTGGGTAGTAAACAGTCTATGAGAAGGAAACTTGCATTCCAAGCTTTGGCAAAATCAACAGAAAGCCACTTTGCTAAATTTCCCAAAAATGCCTGGCAATCAATAAAAAAATAAATTAAAGGATCTCTAAAGAGCAATGATCACCAACGTCCTGAAGGGACATGGTACTTTTACAACTAATCTTTAGCCACTTGTGCTTTAATCTAAACCCCCTAATCTTAAAATGTTACCTTTGTTTTCCCTTTAAAATAAGTGTGAAGTTACACTCTTGGTTAATGAGCAAACAGCATTATGAAAAAACGAAGGTACAGCTGTTTTTAGCCTTCAAGCTGAGAGTTACTTATTGAACACGTTATATGACATTTAAGCTTTTTTGCCTTACGTTATATTCACAGGAATTGAAAACCATGATAAAAACCTAAACAGAAAATGGAGTCTGAATTTCTGAGATAAAGTATCACTGTTATTCTATGAATTATTCAAAGCCTCTTCATAGAGACTGAGAGCACATGCCTGCCAATGCCATTTGAAATGAAAGAAGTGTGCATGTCACCATGACAAAACTGTAGTAAATACTTTCTGTTAAATATAATGGTAAAGGAATCACCTGGATTTAACCCTTAGAAAATTTATAAAATGTCCGGTTACTCATTTTTCAAACACACCCATCTGCTGAGGGTTTGGAGGCTAGCCCCCTTTTTCTTTGTACTTCTGAGATGAGATGGTATTTACATTATTTAAATTGTTTGGGTTGTTGTCCACATCTTTATTACCATGTTTATGATGTTTTGCCTGTTGTATGCTCCGGCCTTCTTCAGGTGCTAGGAATTTCAAACCAAATCCTTTATTTCATTTACTGGGGTATATAATTTTCATTCCATGTGCACTGCCACTTCTGGTAGCAATGTAGTTATCTCATTTTAAGTCTTTAACTTATTTGTTCACCACTCTTGTAACCTCATATTGAATTCACAACTCTTTGGGTCAAATCACTGGAACTAACCAACACTTATATCCACTGGGCCATGTGCTTTTGTGAAGATAACTACATAGCTACCAGAAGTGGCATTGCACATGGAATGAGAATGATATTCCCCAGTGATCTAAATAAAGGGTTCCTTATAAATTCCAATTGTTGAAACATCGTAAACAGTTCAGTCAGTCAGTTAAGTGCCATACAAGAAACACGCTTGGGCGATCATGTCTTTTTCAAGACATGACTGACTGGGCAGAAGATTATCCTGCAGTAGGTTGCCATTGCTTTCTGTGGTAGACTGGTTGCCAACCAAGGCTATAGAACCCAATCTGTCCTGCTAACTGGAAGGAAGAGACGGATTAATACCTTTCCCAAGGGTATTTGTGCATAAGTGAATGCAATGGATTCAACTGGAATTCGAACTTGGCTCCCCGGTTTCTCGTTCCGAGCCGATATCCACTGTACCACAACGCACATCTGTAAACAGTTCAAATTGTAAACAGTTCAAACAATGTAAATAATATATTTGTCTTTGTTTAACACCTACAAAGTCACCTGTAGTTTATATTGAAACTAATCTGAATAAACCTTAGTTACAGTTTTTGGAAAAGAGTCTATAATGTGGCATGAACAATGGTGCATACAAAAAAAAAATTAAAAAAACTTAGAGAGTTGAGATAGATGGTGTTAGTTATGACATCTGGAAGTGTCATGACTCACGAAATGAGAACAATCTACCCCAGTGATCAAAATAAAGGTATCAATTCAAAATTTCAATCACCTAAAGAACTCTGAAATTCCTAGCACCTGAAGAAGCCTACATCATGAGTATGGCAATAAATATGAAGACAACAATGCAAATAGTGCAAATAATTCCATACACTTTTTCTATTTTACTGCAATAAGAGAGGTACTGCAACAAGTTTAGAATCACAGTGACAAAGCTTTCTATCAACTGTTGTAAGACAGAAACAGAACAGAGAGTTTAAGAACAGGTACTATACTTTGTTCCCGTTTTGAAAAATGGATTTATTTACTCACCTTTTCATGGTAGAAAGTTGTAACACAAGGTCTGTTTTAACATGTGGTTACCCTTAACCAATTCAAAATTTACCTTGCTCCCATGATCACTGTGACACTGACGTCAGTATTTTCCCAATGCTCTATGTTTAGTGCAATGGGAGAGGTGCTGCTCAGAATTGGAATCCCCTAAGACAAGTCATTCATCAAAACATTTTTTTTCTAAACTGCTCAAAGGCAAAAACATTTTAAAGAGAGGTGAAAAACTGATACTTCACTCTTGAAGGACAGAGGATGACAAAGCGAATCTCACTGCCAAGCTTGAAAAAGACCTCCAATCTGTGGTGGACTGAGATAAGAAACGGCTCGTAAATTTGCATGATTCCAAAACAAAACTGGTATCTGTTAACCATCAATCGCTCCCAGTAGAGAAAATAACATCAAGCGATTGTATTATTGTTGCCTCTCTTTCTCTCTCATCATCTTTTTCTTCATTGTTCATTCACCAATCTATTTAATAACTGACCGGTACCCTAAAGACTGAGCGAAGACTTCAAAGACACTCCTAACAAATCAAACTAATCTGTTTCAACACACATACACTTCACTATAACGGATAACCCACTATACAACCGATCACAGAAAATGCAAGATTTTTAAACACTTCAAAAAAAATATTTACCTGTGTATAGTGCTATTTTATGTGTAAAGACTGATCATAAAAACTGGCACTATACTCGAGTTGGCTCAAGCATACTTGGTATCCCAATCATGACTTCCATTGGCAAAGAAGTTATTTCTGAAATCTGTTCTCTGAAATTTTTTTTTGACTTTCTTAAGATTTTCTTGAAGTTTGTGTTGGGCACTGATGAAAAATTTTTCAGACACAGTCATGTCATTTTCTGATAAATATTTGAACGTTTCTTTTCATATTTGTTTACGTCTTCCTTTCCGTTAGCATTGGTAAAATAAACCCTGAATGAGCAGATCTGATTCCTATTTATTTTTTTTTTTTTTTGTGGAATTGACTCCAAGCAGAAGTACAATTTGCCAACAAACTATGTATATATTTATTTTGTACACTTTCTGGATTTCTGCTGGAGTAACAGCCGTGAAACCTCTCTTTATCAGACCAATATGTTCATTTTTTTTTGCAAAAGGCCAAAACGTTATGATATCAAAGATTTTAAAGATTTCAATAACCATAGTCTGCATTTAAATAATGTAAAGAAGGTGTTTAATACATACTTTCCAAGTTTGATTTACAATTTTGAATTTTCTTATTAGAAATTTCAAGTTAGCTTACAAATGCTGCCCCAAAACTAGCAAATAGCAAAATACAAAATTTAATGGTAATATTTATCTATACTTCTGAGATGAGTAGTATTTACATTATTTACATTGTTCAGATTAATACCTTTCTAAAGGGAAATTTGCGTGTGAGTGAACGCAACGGATTCAACTGGGATCCAATTTTGACACTTTTCTCATTTCAAGTCACAATGCACATCCTCTTCAGATACTATTGCTACTAACATTATTTACATTGTTCAGACTATTGTCCTCATTTTTATTGCCATGTTTATGGCGTTTTGGCCATTGAACACTCTGGCCTTCTTCAGGTGCTAGGAATTTTGAACTAACCCATGGTATTCCAGTGACTTGAGCCAAAGAGTTGTGAGTTCAAAACCTGGCTACAGCAGTGGTGAACAAATAATTTAGAGAGTCGAGTTAAAGGTAGATAACTGTAGGACATCTGGAAGTGGCTTTGCACATGGAATAAGAATGATATACCCAACTGAGCAAAATAATGGTTCAGACGGAAAAACCTGGCACATGAGAAAGTGTACAAAGGCTGAAGCATCATAAACATGGCAATAAAGATGAGGACAATAGTTGGAACAATGTAAATAATGTTAATAGCAATAGCATCTCAAGAGGATGTTCTTTTGTTTTTTTTTAATTATTTCACCCAAGCAGGCATTCCACTGCCACTATAGCACAGGGGGTTACATAGGGAAAGGTGCTGAGAGAGTGATTGGATATAGGAAATGTCAGAAGGAGGGTGATAAACGAGTAAGGAGGTGCATAGGAAGAGTGTTTGAGAGAATGGGTGTGAGTTAGTGTGTTGGGAGGTGTCTATTGACCTTACATTTAAACTCGTGGAGATTGTAGCTGTCGGGGAAGCAAGTATGTGGAAGGAAATTCCACCTGCGGGAAGTGCGAGAAAAGAAGCTGTTGGAGTAGAAATTGCAGTTACATTTTATTGGTTTCACTGTAAAAGGGTGGAACCTAGTTGCTAATCTAGTATCTTGTGCAAATTCGTACCTAGGGGTTGCGACTTGAAATGAGAAAAGTGTCAAAATTGGATCCCAGTTGAATTCGTTGCGTTCACTCACACACAAATTTCCCTTTAGAAAGGTATTAATCCATCTCTTCTCCTTTCAGTTATGGGTTTTATAGCAGGACAGATTGACTTCTATATCCTTTGTTGGCAACCAGTCTACTGCAGAAAGAAATGGCAACCTACTGAGGAAAAATCTTCTGCCTAGTCAGTCATGGATTGAAAGAGACTTGGTTTCCCAAACATGTATCACATATGACGCTTAACTGACTGTTACCTTGCCCGGAGGTTTGCATAGGATCAGCGCACCTCCCTGTAAAAAAGGCAAGTTACAAAAGCATTGACAATCCCACTTCTCATCGCTGAGGGCTTGTCAATTAGCTATACTCCACAAAGAGTGGTGGGCTTTGGTGACGATGTGTATCTCATCTAGTCAAACCTGCTTCTTCATTTTGGATTCCACTTTTACTCAACAGTAAATCTGGGATGATAAGTTATCATTTTTTATATTACGTAGAACAATTTGGGGATGTACTAATTGTGAGTTCAATCCCTGGGATTGGCAGTGTGTGCTTGGACTTAATGAAAATGCATTACTAAATAGCAACTAGAAAAATATCCTCATATATGTTCAACAGGACAAAGAAAAAATATAGATTACATAAAAGCTTTCTAAATGAAAATAGAATGGTTCTTTTGCATCAAATGAACTGTTTTGGTGTCCAGTTTTTGTGCTCTCTTCCCTATGCTAATCTCTTCTTATTGGCTGGCCAAAACAAAGGCTTCCTGGCTGCCTTGCAGAATTTTGCATAGTAATAATAACAAAAGAAGCATTCTATTTTTATTTAGAATTATCCACATGGCAATAAATACTAAAATTAGTATGAAATACATCATTTTTTTTAAAAACTGTGGTACCTAATAATTATGGCCAAGAGTGTATGTGCATGAAACTTTAATTGCAATCACTCATATTCTAACAAGAATCAGTTTATGTTTAGAAATTACCTAGATTATAAACATGAACTTAGTTTGATGAAATTCTAAGGATACATTATATATATATATATATATATATATATATATATATATATATATATTTGAATCTAAATGTAAAAGAATGAAGAATAAAATTGCAATATTCGAAACATTAATCTAAAACAGGGCTCAGTATAAAAATAGAGCAATAAATATTTATTATTCAACTTCTAGTTGAGAACATGTCATGTAAAAGTTGAATAATATATATATATATATATATAATGTAAAAGTATACTCAGTTATAATACAAGATTAAGAACACTATGGGTAAATAAAGAAAACAAGAGGAAAAGAGTTTTGTTATATATATATATGTGGTTAAATAAAGAAGACAAGAGGAAAACTATATTTTACTTGCCTACACATGTGCGTTGTGGTGCAGTGGATATTGACTCAGAACACGTGATTGGGGTGCTGAGTTCAAATTTCAGTTGAATTCCTTGCATTCACTTATGCACAAATACCCTTGGGGAAGGTATTAATCCATCTCTTCCCTCCAGTTTTGGGTTAAATAATAGGACAGATTGAGTCCTTGGCTGGCAGCCAGTCTACTGCAGAAAGCAATGCCAACCTACTGTGGGATAATCTTCTGCCTAGTGAGTCATTAAGGTTTAAAGAATGAAATGTATCATACAAAAACTTTTTCAACTTAGTCATACATTCCTCCAGAATAGTTTCTGATATATGAAAAGTTATATATTGTTATCCAATATATATATATATAAGTATGTAGGTATAGATGTCCAGTTTGTAAATGGCAAGGATAATCCAACAAGATCAACTTAATATAAAATATTAAGTGTTATATCTATATATAGAGAGCTCAATGGATGTTATCCAGAGCAATATGATATTTATAAAAGAAAAACTCAACACATCATTTAAATTAGTTATAAATTATAATTCATTTCAATGAGCTAAATTAGCTCATTTCATCAGACCACACAATATTCATTCTATTTGGTACAAAAGTTCTTACCAGTGTGACGTGTTGAGTTTTTCTTTATAAATATATAGTTTTATTACAACCCAGCCCTGTTGAGTGAGAGCAGCATAACAGTGTCCTCATGAAACTTCAAAGTTAGCATGAACCTGCTCAGTTAAAATGACAAATTCTTTGCACTAAAACTAACAACACTCCATTTCCACCTCAATATTGAGCACTTTACAATAAAAACCCTGCTTGCCAAAATACATTTTATCAGTAAAATTACTGAAAAAACAACAATCTTGATGCCAAAGACCATCACAACTCTACAATATATATATATATATATTACAGTTGTGCATTGTGGTGCAGTGGATATCGGCCCAGAAGTAGAAATTTAAGAACCGAGTTTCAATTCTAGTTGAATTCATTGCATTCACATATGCGCAAATACCCTTGGTAAAAGTATGAATCCATCAGTTCTCCTTCCGGCTATGGGTTAAATAGCAGGGCAGATTGGTTTCTGGAGCCTTGGTTTGCAACTAGTCTACCACACAAAGTTATGATAACCTAATGTGGGAAAATCTTCTGCCCAGTCAGTTATGTCTTTTTTGAGACATGATCACCCAAGCAGGTATCACGTATCACTCAGCTGACTGTTATTTATATATATATATGGCGGGTGTATACACCGCATATATATAACATGCTAAAATTTCTCTTCTCTCATTCCATGCACTTATGGCTGAGGGAGTAGGGACTTCGACTGACACCAAATTGGTCGAGTTTCGAGTTTTGTATGTGGATGACTAATATATATTTATATTTGGGTATATGGTGTGTACATTGCTATATATGTCTATATATTTTACAGTGAGTGATGAAGAAAGAAACCCCAGAGTGCAAAAGATGAGTTTCAGGGATAATTCGGCTTTGCTCCTGAAAATCAGTTTAGGATCTCAGACTCCAAGACGCCTAGGCTGTGTTGAAGAATCATGGAAATAGAAAGTTTTCTAGACTTTCTACATGTAGGTTAAAATTGCCAACAGGATTAAAAGATGAATAAAAACAAAAAACAAAGAAAAGGTCCCTCCATAAGAAATAGAAATAAAACCCTCTTTCCTATATAACACAAAAAAATCTTCAAACAAAACTTTATAAAATACTCAAAATACAGTAATTATTAAATTATGACTCATACAATAACACAAAGTCTGTCTAGTCGACAACAGTCTAAATATTTCTCTTTTCTTTTTCTTTGAGAAGAATTTTATTTGATTTATTTTTTTTTTTGTAAGAAGTTTTCTTGATTTGTATACTGCCAGCTAATGTTCACATGGCTTATATTCTGGCTAGCTAACAAACCAGGCATTAACAAGGAAGATGGAGTCGGTTTAAATAAATATTCAGGAAAAAAATTTTTTTTTTATTGAAATATAAGCTAGTTATCATATGTTGGCCATCTGTGGTGTATCAAATTCCGAATGTTGAGAAGGAACTGCTCAAATTCCTCTAACTTTTTCATAATCACTCTCTTAGACACCGGAATCACTTCCAAGCAACAACTCTTTGAGTTTAATCCTGTCTTTCTTTTCTGCTGTTGTCCTGGGGTGACGGATGGAGGGAATCATTTATTTTTAAGAGATATATTAAGAGATTTTTATTTCTTTTATACTTCCTCTTTCAGTATACCAGATATAATATAATTTAAAATTTGTGAGGAGAAGAAAGGACAGAGACCACAATAGTTTTTATTGTGATTGGGTGAGGATTGTCATTTATCATAATTATGCAAAAGGAGGGATGGGCTTATTACAATGGGGTAGTTTTACTGGTCACTCTGCATTTATTATTACTATTACTTGGGCGATCATGTCTTGAAAATAGATATGACCAACTGTGCAGAATATTTTTCCACAATAGGTTGCCATTACTTTCTGTGATAGACTGGTTGCCAACCAAGGCTACAGAACCCAATTTGTCCTGCTATTTAACCCATAACTGGAGAGAGAAGTGGCAGATTAGTACCTTTCCCAAGTGTATATGTGTGTAAGTGAATGCAAGAAAATTGACTGGAATTCGAACTCGGCTCTCTGATTACAAATACAAGTAACTCTGAAAATTTTATGGTTCTGGTATTTTAATTTTATGATAAATCATAATTCTGAATTTGATGATCGAATAAATTTCTTGCGAGTTCCCCATCTATAAAATACCTATGGAAATTAGCTTATTGATTTGTTAAATATTTGTGGTTTAGAAATTTAACAAAATATTGCAAAACAATCATAAATATTATCTCAAGTTATTATTTAAAGAAGTAAGAGGGTACAAATGAAAAGATTCAAAACCGACATTGTTTTCCATTTCACTGAAGCAAACATTAAAGGCATGAGAGCATTAGTGTCTTCCTTTTAGATTTATGGCCATATCATGTTGAAACACTGGTTCTTGTATGATCACTGAAATTAAGCAACGTCAAGCTTGGTCAATATCTAGATGGGTGAACACGTAAAAATATCAGCTGCTGTAAGTTTGGATGTGTGAATGGTCTAATGAATAACTGCTGGAATTGGAAATCAAAGAGCCAATTTCAGTTCCAATCAGATTCATTAAATTCACTTTTGTGTAAATATTCTTAGGAAAGGTATGGATCCACCATTTTACCCCAAACTATGGATTAATTATTAGAACTTTTATCAGTAAAAATCATTCTTACAATCTAAAAACATTTTCTGGCTTTAAAAAGCCTGTAAAGGGTTGATAAACCTTTAAAAACAAATCAGTCAATCAATCAATTTTTTCCTTTTTTTTTTTCTTCTTCCTAAGCTGATTTCTTTTTTTCTCTCTTTTTGTTCCCCTGCATTTTTTCTTCATTTTTCTTTTCCTTTTTTCTGCTTTGTTTCTTTTCCTTTACATCTTCAATGAAAATTCCTTTTCCTTTTCCTATTTTCTTCTCTACACTTCTTTGGTCCTGGGTATGACGGTAAACTGCATCTGGCAGCAAGACCTCTGATTAGGAGGTTGTGAGGAGCACCTCTTAATTGTTGTTGTTCTCAGGTCCACCCTGGCTCGGAGTGGTAGCACCTGTTAGGGTCCCAGCTATGGGTAAATAGTTAATCACCAAAGTGGGATCAAAACAACATGAAAGTATAAAAATAAACTTTTATAGAAAATATACATTTTTGAAGGAAAAATATTACCAACAATGAAGGGAAAAATTATTACCATAAAACATTTTTGAAGGAAAAAAAATTATTGCCTTAATACATTTTTGAAGGAAAAAAAATTATTGCCTTAATACATTTTTGAAGGAAGAAAATTATTATCAGAAATACATTTTTGAATACAAAACTAGAAAACATCTTCAGTTTTCTAAAACAAATATTTTTCATCAAAATGTAACTAAATCAACCTCCTAACTATAACCAAACATTAAAAGAAATACCTTACACACTTCCCTTTTTGGCATTAAATAACCCACAGAGGTTGATATGCCGTTAAACAAAACTCAAACTCAGCACTTGTTTTTTTTAGTTTTTTTTTTTTCCCCATTTCAGATATTTAAAAACTCTTTCTCAAAGTAGAATACACTTAAAATGGTTTTTATTTTTTAAAATATTTTCAACCCATCCTGCCTAATTATTTTCTTCTACCTTTCACCATGAATAATTTGATCTTCACCAAATTATTACACTAAATAATATACCAAATTGCTTTGCTAATTGGAAATATTTAATTTAATCTATGAGCTTGAAATTAAAACAAAAATAAAAGCTTCAAGAAAGATTTTTTTTCATTTTTAAAATTCATTTTTAAAATGTTGTATCACTTTCTGTTTTTATTTTTTTATTGGAAGTACCTACTTACAACCCATTTATAGCCATGATTATAATTATTGATATAAATTGTAAACTAATAGTTGTGAATTTTGTATGTAGAGAGACTTTTTTCATTTACAAACAGCAAAAACCACATAACTATTGTATCCTTTGTATTTTCTAACTTATACTAAAGTATGTGCGTTGTGGTGCAGTGGATATCAGCTCGGAATGAGAAATTGGGGAGCCGAGTTTGAATTCCAGTTGAATTCGTTGTATTCACTTACGCTCAGATACCCTTGGCAAGGGTATTAATCTATCTCTTCCCTCCAGTTATGGGTTAAATAACAGGACAGATTGGGTTCTATAGCCTTGGTTGGCAACCAGTCTACTGCAGAAAGCAATGGCAACCTACTGCAGGATAATCTTCTGCCCAGTCAGCCATATCTCTTTCAAGACATGATTACCCAAGTGTGTATCACGTATAGCACTTAACTGACTACAGTTCATTGATATTGTCCTCATTCACAATTTTTTTAATTTCATTCAGTTAGTTAAGTGCCATGCATGATACATGCTTGGGTTATTAAGTGTTCTGCAGTAGACTGGTTGCCAACCAAGGCAACCAGTCCATTGTCCTTCTATTTAACCCATAGCTAGAGAGAGATGTGACAGATTAATATCTTTCCCAAAGATATTTGTACATAAGTGAATGCAATGAATTTAACTGAAATTTTGACTTGGCCCTCCAATTACTTGTTCCACTACACCAGAATGCCATCCTGCCTCAACTAATCAACAAGTGTACGATCAAGATGTTTGTTGTTTTTCAAGCTGCAATGCTGGCATCTTTACTTCAAACACAGCTGCATAGTAGTCGTACAATCCCACGATCGTATATACACATTTTCGGCAGAGAGAGGCTAAAATATTATTTCTTAAGTAACACTTGTGTTAAATTTTTATTAACAAGCTTTTTTTTATTCTAATAAATCTGATGAGTGTTGATAGTTTCTTCTATGTACAGTGTCTCTTCAGGATGTAAGCGATCATGGCCCTCCACATCTTCCTATCCCTTGTTCTTAACACCCCTTCTCCTGTTATCCCACTCAACCCCCGCTCTACCATCCATCTGCTCAAGTCCATCAAATATGCTTTCTCTTGTCTCTCCTTCCTTCTATCCATTCCGGGAGCAGCAGATTCTCTAAGCCTTCCTTCCTCATTAAATATCCCAGAAACTTCAGCAGTCTATTTCTTGCAGAATGAAGTTAAAATATTATTTATTAAGTAACACTTGTGTTAAATTTTTATTAACAAGCTTTTTTTATTCTGATAAATCTGATGAGTGTTGATAGTTTTAGTGCAAAAAGATTTGTCACTTTAACTGACCTGGCTCATGCTGACTTCAAAGTTTTGCGAAGACACCTTTATGATGTTTTCACTCATCAGGGCTATTTTTTTTTTCGGAACCTGCTCAGTTAAAGTGACAAATTCTTTGCACTAAAACTATATATGTATAGTGAGGTAATAGCAATCTGTGAAGGTTTAGTCAAATTAATATACATTATCAATGAGATGGAAATAGAAAACTCAATAGATATTATCCAGAGCAAATATAGTGAGAAGAAAATTCAGCGCAATTAAACGGTTATAAATCCAAAATTTTTTTCAGCAATGTAAAGAAAATTTTTTAAATTGCCTCGTTTAGATGGTTGATGAATAAATAAATGTTAATTTCACTCAGAATATTTTGAAAAAACCCATTTACAGCAGAGGAATTTTTCAACCGGAAATAAATTGAGAAAAGATACATCAAATCACACACATAATACAATACAGAGTAAGGAATTAAATCTGTAATGTGATAAATCCCGACTTGGCAGCTCAGATACAGTCACTTTCTCACCAGTGCAATGTGGCTTCCTTGTGTCTCTTCTACAAATACTTTCATGGCTTCTGCTCCAATGAACTTAGCTCACTGGTGCCTCCTATATATAAATTTACTTGAGCCACAAGATTAGCAACTAGATTCCACCCTTTTACTGTGAAACCAAAAATTGTAAATGCAAATTCTATTCCATCAGCTTCTTTTCTCACACTTCCTGCCTGTGGAATTCCCTTCCATTTACTTGCTCTCTTGACAACTACAATCTCCAAGAAATAAAATGTAAAGTCAATAGTCATCTCCTATCTCACTAACCTGCATCCTCTTTCTCATGCTCCTTTCTCCGTCCACTCCATTCTCATCAGTATTCTCATCCTTCTCTTACCCACTTCCTGACACCTGCTATAACCTGTCACTCTTTCTCATAACTTTCCTCTTATGTAACCCCCTGCAAAACAGTGGCAGTAAAATGCTTTGCTTGGGGCGATATGATTAAAAAAAAATACATTTACATAAAACAATAAACAAGAAATATTACAGACATAAAGATGTAAAAATTTTTGTCTGTGTTCATATTGTATGTGTCTATAGTTTTTATGTCTAGTTCAAAGAATATAATGTCCACTTACCTTGTTAAAAATTTTTCAAAATATTCAGAGTAAAATTAATATTTATTTATTCATCAACCTTGAGTTTTCTTCTTGATATATATATATATATATATATATATATGCACACACACACACACACACACACACACACACACACACAGAGTTTGGTTACTTTCCAAGTTTACATGTCTGTTAGCCAATCCCTATGTCAGGCACTTACTCAGGCACATTTTTGTCGTTTGTATGGCAACTATACTGGGCAGATATTAGTTACAGTTTTTGATTGTTTCATGAATATAAGGGGAGGAATTAAACACAGATTATGAGGATATGTAGACTAAATAATCTAAACCCAAGTCTTGAAGAGGTTAAGATTACTGTGATCAGGGAAGCATCCACTCAGAAGTTTCTTTCACTTTAAGTAGCAGTTCTCAGGGAGAAGCCATCTGAGCGAAACTCCCTTCTTAATAATGGAATATAAAGGGAATAAGAATGATTGATTCTGTGAGCATGGTATGATCAGTCTTATCTGCAAGAGTCTGAACTAGTGGAACTAAAGAATGATGCCTCTTTGAACATTTGCCATGGAAATAGCTATAGAGTAACAATAGGTTTGTGACATTGCATCTTTGCGGAAAGAGGCTGTAGGGTTGAAAAGGATTAATTGACCATAAGACCATTTCAAGAATTTTAAACTCTGTTAAACCTGGTATGTGATGGATTAGGGGAGATCCAACCCAGATATGCTCCATTGTTGGTCTGAGCTGACTCTTGTAAAGATAATGTATGAATCAAAGATGTTTCTATCACCAAATCTTTTCGGGTTATTTATGAATAAAACTTTGTCGCATTCAGTTTGCATAATAAAACTTTACATTTATTCTAAATAGGAATAAATATTACAAGATGAAATTCACATAATATATAAATATAAGTTCCTCCTGATTGTTTTAAGAATTAGTTAAGACTTCTTTTATTGCAAAAAATATTGAGTTGTATGAAATTTGATCTAATGTACAAGCAATATAAGCTACTTGACAATGTGTAGAGTTTGGTTCCCACATGACAAATTTTCTGCAACCAATCCTTGCAGATATAAAAAACAACAGGATGCATAAAATTTTACATTCAAATTTTTTAACAAAAAATAATATTACTTAATTATGATAAGCAACCAAAATGTGGTTCTACAGAAGGATGCTGAGGATACCATGAACAGAACGTGTGAGCAATGATGAGGTTTTGGAGAGGATGTACACAAAAAAGAAAATTCATATTTAATATCAGGAAAAGACTGCTGAAGTTTCTGGGATATGCAATGAGGAAGGAAGGCTTAGAGAATTCGCTACTCCCGGAACGGATAGAGAAAAGGAGAGACAAGAGAAAGCATATTTGATGGACTTGAGCAGATGGATGGTGGAGCGGGAGGGGGTCGAGTGGGATAACAGGAGGAGGGGTGTTAAGAACAAGTGATAGGAAGATGTGGAGGGCCATGATCGCCTATATCCTGAAGAGACACTGCACGCAGAAGAAGATGAATATGTTTATTAATGCATAAATATTTTGTAGTTTAATGCATATTATTTCATTGGAAGAAAAATAAATTTCCAGAAATAAAGAGAAGTTTTGTTCTTAAGAGAAAAATCTTTTCAAATAAAAATGCTTATTAACACCATTTTTAACAATCTAATGAGACATTGTTCTTTCAATGCCACACAAAGAGCATAATTTTTTAGTAGTTTGTAGTTCTTACATGTTCTAACGTAATAAATAATAATAAGTAATATAATTGTAATATAATTAACTAGCAGTATAGCGAGGTGTTGCTCAGGTGTAATGAAAGCTTTAAAACTAATCCATGGTCCTGGAGCTCAGACTCTTTGGATGTTGGCACCAAAGACTAAAAAGCAATAGTTGTTTCCAGTTGAAGCGAAACTAGACTGAAAAATAAATGAATGGATGTAAGTCAAATTTTGAAGTTTGGTGAAAATCAGATAAAAATTGTGGATTTGTATAAAGGACATACAGACAGATAAACAGATACACACACAAACATCTTGCCTTATATATATATATATTATCGATTTTCTGCACTATTGCAAGAACTGCAACCTTGAAACTTCTGAATATCGTTTCTTATGTCTTTGTCTATGAGTGTATCAAATTTTATTAAAATTGGACCACTCCTTCTATAACCTGATTTTTTCGATTATCGATTTTCGATATTTATCGGGGGTACCTCAGCACAAAACCTAGCTAAGAACACTCGCAGACACTTATAGTACAACTGTGTAAATTTTCAAGAAAATTGATTCAGCCGTTTCGGAGTCTAAAGGTAACAGACACACACACACACAGACACACACACACACACACACACACACACACATACATACACATACACACACACACACATACACACATATACACACACACAGACAAAGTTCCATTTATAAAATAAGTTTAGATTTAACATTTTCATGACACAGAATTTCCCATGTTTCAAAATCATATTTTTACTACGACTCCATCTTCAAGCTATCATTTTTGGGGTGACTAACAAGGAAATTTTTCTTTTTGAAAGTGAGAGGTTTTTAACTTACAAGGTATAAATAGCTTTTGATTAGGTTCTCAAATTAGAGGGTCACATTTATTCTTAACATGTCTGTGTTAAAAAGGTATCAAGTTTTGCGCTATTTCTTCTTTTTTTTTATTTTATATGACTACTAAGATCTATTTTTACTGTTATTCTTACATTTTAGTTTTTCATTTTGTTTTTTACTTTTTTAAAAACCTATTTGTGTTTGGATAAAGCCTTATTTTTATTGATGTATAGTGTGATGTTATTTTAGATTAGTTATTTTGTTAGTTCTTGTCATGTGTATTTATGTTTATATTTTTATTTTTTCTAAATTTTAATCATTATTTAGTGTAAAGTTTAAACAGTGTCTACGGAACACAGTCATTTCATTTCTAAAGTTTAGTAAATCTTTATTTTTCATATTTCTGATAATGTATAATTTTTCATGTAAGCACAAAGGGCACAGGTTGTTTAAAGCTCTACTTTTGTACTGAGCATTGTAAAATTAAAAATAAATGTTAAGGAACAGTAAATTTTTTATTGTCTTTTCTTCATATTGTTGTATATATATATATATATATATCGTTCATTCAGTAATGAATTAGAACACTCTCAGCTACTAGTGTATATCACACGCTAAAAGTCTGCCTTCTTCTACCGAGTACCCATAGCTCAGAGGTAGAATTGCCAACTGATGACAATTCAGTCAGGTTTCAATCCTGGCTCAAAACAATTGGATTTCTGAATCTACTGATGAGCTGTGATACAGTGAAACAGATCTGTCTGCTGATGACTATATATGTTTCAACCTTCTTCATTTGACTGGAACTTTGAACCAAACCTTTTATTTCAATCACTAGAGTAGATTGTTCTCGTCCAACAAGTCATGCCACTTCCAGATGTCTTAGTTATCTCCCTTTAATTCAGCTCTCTAAGTTTTTGTTCCCCACTATTAAACTGACAAATCTTTGGGTTAAGTCACTGGATCTAACCAATGCTTTTACCCGATGGGCCATGTGTCCTTAAGGACATCAGTGTATAAATTTTGGGGATTTATAAACCTTATGTTTCAGTAACCATTTTTTACTAGAGCTCATATTACAATCTTGGTATTTGTAATTGGTTTTCCCTAGCTTTTCATATTGCTGGTTCCTATATTGTATTCATTTCTATGCTTGACCAGCTTAGGAGATTTTTGTGACCCAGCCCCAGCTTATGTACCGATTCTTTGAGTTTTCATAATTTCTACTGATATTCTTAATTTATTATTTTAACTTCATCCCACAGGGAATAGTGATCTCTTTTTTCCTCCATATGTACTCAACTACACCTGTTTTTTATTATTTCCCATTGTGTTACAGTCTTGTGGTGTTCTTGTAGCCTAATCGTAAGTGGGTGGCTCATTTCGCAGCTGCATGGGATGTCATACACACAGTTCTTAGTCATGTTCTCCTAAATGGGAGGTCTTACTTAGGAGAGGTATCTGCGAAGTGTTGAACAACTTTTGAATGTTGTCCTGATTTTATATAGACAGATCTTTTGTATTTTTTCTAATAATCTCTTCACAAAGGGTAGGCAGACCGAGGCTGTTTTCTGAGTGTTGTTATCCTCTTGCAGCCTAGCCTTTCATCCATGTTTGTTGGCATGTACAATGATCGAAACATTGTGAATATGATCATAAAAATGCAGACAACTGTCTGAACAATGTAATATATATATATATATATATATATATATATATATATATATATATATTTAAGTCCAAAAGAAATCCCAAAGAAGATCCTGTTAATATTAATTGTTGAAATTAAATATTAAAAATGATCCAACCAAGAGGGCTCAATGTAAACTAAATTATTTATTAACAGAGCCAATATGTATTTTTGCATATTGAAAAATTCAAATTTATGAGTAAATAATCATTTTTGCAAAATGAATTTGCTTCTTCATCAATCTATAATATAAAGGAAAAATTCAAATGTTTAGTTGAGTGTGTGTGTGTATGGGGGGGGGGGGGGTAAAGAAACTAGAAATAGTGAATCTCCCGCCACCTTTCTGACTCACATTTCCTCCCATCTACAAAGTGGACATACTTTTTTACTTCCTGTTTCCTTCTTTTTCCTTCCCCCTACTCTTCTTTCTTCTTTCTTTCTTCCTCCATTCCTTTATTTCTTCCTTTCACTTTCTATTCGCTATACCTTTTCTTTCCATTTCTTTGGCAAGCTGACTTCTGGTTTCTTCACCCACACACACACACACACACACACATACACCTCAGTTAATTTTTGAATTTTCTATAATATTAGAGATCGCTGAAGAAGCAAATTCAATGAATGATCATTTGACCACAAATTTTGAATTTTTTTATATGTAAATTATATATATATATATATATATATATATATATATATATATATGTGCAAGGTGATTGAAAAGTAGCTCCTCATTTTAAAATACTTATGATTCATTTATTAACTATAATTTTTACGAGGAATGGATATGAGAGGAAAGCCTTTAGCATGGGGTTTTATTTAAAATTTGATGTGCACCAGATTTGCACTATCAGCTTCCTGAACTCCTCAGGAACTGCATCACCTGATTCCACCAGGAACTTTTGTAATATGAAAGGCATAACTTTTTGTATTCATTCTTCAAGTTCTTCCAAAGTCTTGGTTTTATATAGGGGACTTGCTACTTTAACCAACCCCAAAGAAAAAGCCGCAGGGTGTTAAGTCAGGACTCCTGGCTGGCTACTCACATAAAATAGGAAGTTACTTTTCAGTCACCCTGTGTGTCAGTGTGTGTGTTGTGGGGGGAATAGTGAGGCAAATTCGACTGTCTAGCCTTGATAGGAAGATTTTTAATTCAAACCCTCTATCAAAATGTCACTGACCAGACCTTAGTGAAAGGCTAATTCATGAGATGGCCTGAAAAAAGAGCTGATATATAATTATACATGTGTGTGTGTGTATATACCTGTGTGTGTATGTGCAAAAGTAAGTTCTCATGTATGTATTATTCATTATTTCTGTTGTCTCAAAGCCACTGCAATCTGAATCCAGGACATATGAACAAAAACATTTGTGGCTTTTGGATGTTGTGTTCATAGACAGCAAAACTCGGTTTGGATTGGTTTTAGAAAAACAAGTTTTGTTTTTAATTGCTCTGCAGTGCCAATATAAACATTTTGGAATACTTTCAGGATTAACAAGAGAAAATAAAAAGCTAAAAGCTCAAATGATTCATGGAATTTGAAAAGAGGTATATAAAAAAGAGAAATTTAATTTTACCTCTCCCCCATACCTCAGTTAAAACTTCCTCTACCTCAACTTTTTCCATTTCAGTTTTTTTTTTGTTTTCCTTTTAAGAATTTAAAGAGAAGAGTAGGTTCTTTGGGAACAATTAAAAGTGATCTGGACACTTATGTAAAACAAGTTTTTTGTTTTCCTCTTTGTAAAATCTGCTTCCCTCACTACTGAAGAAGCTATTTACCTGTATCTAAGGCTTAGGGTTTTGACAAGTGTTTGCATAGCTTCATTTTTTCACAAGAATTATTATTCAAGTTGCTTAAATGTTTTATGCAAGGTTCAATTAAAAAGCAGGGGCATGGTGGAGTAATGGTAAAGGGTTTAGATTGAGGGAACAGAGAGCAGAGTTTGAATTCAAGTCGGGTTCATTACATTCACTTATGTACTAATACCCTTGGGAAAGGTATGAATCCATCTCTTCTCCTAGTTAAGGGCAAATATCAGGACAGAATGGATTCTATAGCCTTAGGTGGCAACCAGTCTAGGAGAAGAAAATCTCAAACCAACCTGGAGAAGGTTAAACTCTGTAAGGTTATCTTGCTCAGGAGTCTGACGAGTCATGGGAATTGTGATCCTTATTAAAAAGAGATATTTCAATGTAACCAAATTAGTCGAACTGGTAGATTTCTTGAATACAGCATAAATTAACACACCCACACACACAATATATATATATATATATATATATATATATACAGTACTGTGCAAAAGTATTAAGGCAAGAACTATTTTATCTTTTATGAGGCATCAAAATAAATTATTATTCTATTATCCTTGGATATGACTGACTTTTTTCTTATTCCCCACTCTTGAATTGATAAATCTAATGTTACTTTGCAAGACACACTTTGGTAACAAATACTGTTAATAAAATCCTTGTTTTTAAAGTAGTGTACAAATTTTCTACCTCCAAACATTTGTTTATATATATATATATATATATATATATATATATACTAGAAACACACACAAACACATTATTATCTGGATCTCACATAGAAATACTAGAATTATTAAAGACTTACATATGAAATGCAATATTTGAAGTTTATCAGTTAGGCTTGGAATCTGTTAATTTCTTGGAGCTTTTTTAATTCAAGACACTATAAATTGTACTGTTTGTTTAACAGGTCAAAACCTGATTAAAAAATGAAACCTGATTAACCACTAAAAATCAACTAATGCAAAAAGAAAGATACCAGGATTTCTTTCTTCTTTTTCTCCATATTTCATTCTCTGAGAAAGCTTTCATAACAGTGAAACCTGTTAGATTGATAAACATTTCATATGTATTCTTTATCTTATCATTCTCTCAGATTCTAAGCCATATTTGATCTATATATGATCCAAATTCATATATATATATATATATATATATATATATATATATATATATATAAAGCTTAGAACCAACATAATAAAAACATATTCAAATGTTGGAGAATTCTTGTCTTTATTTTCACTTGAAATTAAATACAAAATATGATGTTTAGAACGGCTCATGATTGAACAAAATAGACATTCATTGTCTCTTATACTTAACAGTATATGTTTAGAAAATTATCTGCTGCGTTGATACACTATATATATATATATATATATATATATATATATATATATAGTGATGATCATCCACGTATACTGTCTTAATATGTATAGGAAAGAATATTAATAAAAAGTTTAGAATTTTAAAATGTACTTTTTTAAACAATATTTGTTTATTTTTATTATATTTTATATTTCAGACCGTCCTCGGTCCTTCATCAGAAACAAGTGATTTTTAAATTTGAATTAGAAACGTATTTCACGATAGCGTCCGAATATTTTTTTGTTTACATCACGTGGTGTCGATAAACCAATCAACATGCGGCACGTCTGTTTGTTCATTTTCGGTAAACCAATCAACATGCGGCATGTCCGTAGAGAAAGTCTGTTTGTTTTAGATAAAAAATTCTTTGGAATATCTGAAAAAAGAAAAATTTTTTTACCTCTTGAAATATTTGTAGAGATTCAACACACCTAAGTCCCTATTTAACCCTAGCTTGTGTGTATTTAATTTTAAAATCCAGTATTTTTCTTTCTTTCTGCGTGTGTATGTAGAACTAAAATTGGAGTCTATTAGTAAACATTTGCAATTTTCTAAAGTATGATCAGGTTGATTAAAATGGGCTGCAATTGGGGAGTATACATTTTTTTGTCGTATATCTAGTTTGTGATTATTGAAGCGAAGTCTAAAGCTATTACCGGATTCGCCAATATATCCACTGTTGGGGCAAATTTAGCAGAGGAGAAAGTAGATGATGTTTTTGCTATCACAAGTAAGGTTTGGTGGGTGTAATTTTATTTTGGCGTTGGGTACAGAGAATGTTTTGTCTGTTATTAAATGTTTACAAATTAAACAGCGAGGCTTTCCACATTTTAAATTCCCTGATAGGTTTGTATTATTTAAATATTTGTTAGAAGTCACTTCTAAAGAGCTATGAATATTTATTATGAGTTATAGTTTAGAACATGTACAAATTATCATCTACTACAAAGTGTACATATTTCAACATTGAAAGGAGAATGTCTCTCCAGGTAGTGTGAAAAGAAAAAATCTTTTCTTTTTACACTACCTGGTGAGACATTATCCTTTCAATTTTGAAATGATATGTATACTTTGTAGTAGATGATAATTTGTACAGGTTCTAAACTATAATTTATAATAAATATATATATATGGTAAATATCCAGAAAATTGCACCTCTTAGACCAGAATTCAATTCAGTTTCATTTAAATGCACATCGACACCTACCAAACTCAATCTACAACACACTTATTGATAACACAAATGTCATAGCATCATCGACTTGCTAAAAAGGCTAAAAATAATGAAAGCATTATTAATAAAAATGAAAAACAACACTTAATAACAACTAGAATATGGCAACTATATGCTTACCATGTTTGAAATATAATGCAAGCACATGACTACACACACACACAGATAAACATTACACATATTCTGTCACATGTAAAATAAAACCCATCCTAAATAATGGCTAAAAATATAGATGAAAGCACTCAGAAAAATTAAAGATTTGGACAATTTTTACATAATTTATGTCCACAGAAGAAAATCTATAACATTACATGAAAAATTACATAAAAAAATTAACCATGATACATTGTCTCACACTTCTAATGAAACCTGCATATATATATATATATATATATATATATGTGTGTGTGTGTGTGTGTGTGTGTGTGTGTGTAAAAATATACTCAATTATAATCTGAGATTAAGGACAGAATGGTTAAATAAAATAAAGACACTACACATAAAGAAATTCTAAAAACTCAAATATTCTGTTAATCTTTTGAAATGATTTGTGAGCATCTTTGTGGTTGCCAACACTGTTTGTTTGTAGATACGTAATTTAGAATAAAGCTCATTTTGTCTTTTTGCCTTGATAAAGTCCATCACAGGACAAAACACACAGGTGATTTGAAATACAGTTTTCCTCTTGTCTTTATTTTATTTAACCATATATATATATGTATGTGCCTTTTCTTTCAGATGCTATAATGATGTAAAAAAATGTATTGAAATTTTGGCAGTTTTTTGGCACAATTTTAAATTGTGCCTCAAAATTCTTGAAGCTCAAGACTTAACAATATTTGACTGTACTGTTGGTTCAAGCTTTTTAAGGGTGGGGACTTGTCCCTCAAAATAAAACTGAGATGATCATAAGTTGTTAATTATAATGTCTGAAAATTGAAAATAGACGAGAATGTGGACAACCAGATGTAGAAAACAAAAAAAATGCATGTGGGTTCTCAAAAAACAACATATGTAGGGCATTAAATAATCTTTAAAAAATACTTACAATAAGACTTTGAGAGATTCAAATACAAAATTGTTTGAATACCCTCACCTACCAACAATAAATTTTAAAAAGTATTTAAAATTGACATTTAAAACCAATTGAATAAACAACATTATCAGAAAATCTTTAATTGCCTTTGATTATATTAATTTCATTTTTTATTTGTATTATTTAACTACCAGAATTTTTCACATATTCTCCTTTCTGTTTGCATTATTCGGACTATTGTCCTTATTTTACCATTTGTACAATGTTTCAGCCATTGTATGTTGTGGTCTTCTTCAGGTGCTAGGAATTTCAAACCAAACCCTTTATTACAATCACTGGGGTATATCATTCCCATTTCTTGGGCAAATCCTCTTTTGGTATTCATGAGTTATCTCCCTCTAACCCGACTCTAAGTTACTTGTAGCCTGGTATTGAACTCACAACTCTTTGAGTTAAATCACTGGAACTAACCAACATCTATTTTCACTGGGCCATGTGTTCTTAAGAATTTCTGGGATTTATAAACCTAATGTTCAGTAACCATTTTTTACCATAGTTCATATTGCACTTTTTGATGTTAATGGTTTTCTCTAGTATTTTTTACCAGAGTTCATACCGCAATTTTTGAAACTAATGATTTTCTCTGGAACTCCATATTGTTTTCATCTCTATGCTTGGTCAACTTAGGAGATTTTTGAAGCCTAGCATATGTACTTATTCATTAAGTTTATCTAGTTTCCAGTATAGACAAATTCTCTTTGCTTTTCTTTTGTTTTCTACCCGTCATTTTAAATTACCTATCACCTCTCCAACAAACTGTGTTACAAAGAAACCAATTTCCCTCCCAGCATCTGTTCTTTCCCCCTATTTGCCTCACAGTTGGGCTCAGCCAGTTTTATTATTTATTTCATATTTTATTAGTTGTGTTATATTTGGGCTTTGTGCTGTTTTTATTTACTTTGCAAACAATTTGTCTTTTTCTTGTTTACTTTCTAGCAGATTTTCTTTATAAAAAATACTCCCTCATCAACCGGCTAAATTAAAAGAAACAAAACATTAAAAACCCGGAAATTATGACAGAGCGACATATGACCAATAAAAAAAGAACAAAGGTACAGCAAAACTAATTTGAAAAGAAATGAGGGTGCATATTTTTGCCAGCATCCATTTTTTTTTTTTTTTTTATAATCATATCACCCCAAGCAAGGCATTTTACCGTAGGGGGTTACATAGGAGGAAAGTTATAAGAAAGAGTGACATGTTATAGAGGCATCAGGAAGTGGGTAAGAGAAGGATGATTGTGGCCATAAATTGAGGGACCAATTTATATATTGATTGTAATGTAGAATTGATACTCCACTTTATATTGACATTATCATAACATAGAAAATTTTTTTTTATTATCAGATCGCCCCAAGCAAGGCATTTTACCGTAAAATGACAAAAACACAGTATAACCCGGATATAAGAGACCCGGTTATAAAAAACGGATATAAGAGAGATTTTATCTTGTCCCAAATGTGGTAATGTATATAAAATAGACCAAACCCGGATATAAAAGAAATCCAGATATAAGAGAACATTTATCCGGTTCAGACAACTCTTTTATATCTGGGTTACACTGTGTATATATATATATATATATATAGAATTGTGCCCACAAAAGGAATAAATGGATTTGAACAAAATGAACATCATATTGTAAATCAAAACCTTAAGACCTTTTTGGCTAGCTCATCATCAAGGGTTCTTGTTGGCAAAATTTTAATGATAGTCAGGACACATTAATATGAAATGAAAAAGGGGAAGTGAAACTTGCTTAAAAACAAAATTTTAATCAAAATGAATTCAAATGTAAGGGGGTTGTAAAGGTAAAGTTCCACAAAGATCAATAAAATAGAAAAAAAGGACACATATTTCCTTCAATGCTTGTATTTGATTCGGGGCTTCCCATTGGCTGATAAATAAAATTCGCGTAGGCTCGTAAAATGGAAATTTAATATTTGATTAATTTTTATTTTTCAACCGGAACATCTGCGCGAACCCGGATGCGCAACGACGACTTTTGGTCATTTGCCTTTTTGTCGTGAGAGAGTAAACATCCGGTCCATCACTTTTGCTCAGTTACAAAAACCCCGTCCCTATGTTGTACAAGGACACCCAAAAAGAGGAAAGCCCTATCTTTCTCAACCTCCATAGTAAACTTCAAAGAAGTATGTAAGGAATTAAGTTGTTCCAGAAAATTATTAGCATCACTGATACAATCAAAAATTGAGAAAGTGTCATCAACATATCTCTTATAAACTGATGATTTATTAACTTTCTCAACTCAAAATAAGCAACAAAAATATTGAGTAAAACTGAACTCAAAGGTATATATATATATATATATACCCAAAAGGAAGTGGCTTGATGGTAAAATCCCAGACAAAATCCTATTAATATTAATTGTTAAAAATTAAATGTTAAAACTGATCCAGTCAGCAGGTTCTGTGGAAATAAAATTATTTATTTACAGAGGCAATATGTATTTTTTAACAATATAAACACCTCACAACTGTCTCTTAACTTCTTTCTTTCCTTGAAAATGGTCAACAGTAAAAAGAACATTACACACAATTTTGGTAAGTCCCTTTATAAGTATCCATCTGTCATGAGATGACTTATTCAACATGTGAAAAAGTTTTAAAATCATTCTATTCAATGAACATGTTTAAATGAAGGATTACTGCCTAAAAATACTTTATATATATATATATATATATATAAATAATGATTTGTACCCACAGAAATTACTAATGGCTTTAAAAAGAACAGACGTCATGTTATTTAAACCCGAGGAACCTTTCGGCCAACTCTTATCAAGGGTTCTCGTTGGCTTTAATTTTAAGGGAATTAAGGAAAAGGACAAGGCAAAATAAATTACTTACAATGCTGGGAGATGATGGAACTCATTTAAAAATAAATTTATTGAAAAAAAAAACACATAAAATGTAAGGGGGGGTGTACACATATAATTCCACAAGAGTGTTTAAAAGTGAAAAAGTGAAAAAATGTTACACTCACAGACTCACCAGCGATTGTAAGGAGCGTAAAAACCGCTCTTTCTGTCTGCACAGGCTCGGCTGTTGAATTTTCAAGCAAATTGCTTCCAAAATACGTAGATGATGTGTAGACCGAGTGCTGTGCAAGACAGTAAACCAGCTGTCCTCATATGCCGAGGCACACACTTGATTGTCCAAAAGATGTCGGTCAATATCGGAATCCAGAACAGATTGTGTTGTTCTTATAGGTCTGAGAGAGCCACTGGAACGTATATTAGCGGGGACGTGTTGTGAAACCCGCGTCTCCAACCTCAGATCGGTACGTCCTATGTATGCCGCATCACAACAGCATTTAAATTTATAAACAATTGAACTTTTTTGAAAATAGGACAACCTATCTTTACTGAAGGAAGGAAACACAGGTCTAGTCTGAAAAACAACACGTAACTGCACCGCAAAATAACAGGACGAAACACATGCCGAAACTTTGTCGGCTACAGTTTGACATCTTCTACCAAGCCAAGGGTATTTTCAGATACAAGGGACAGTGGCTAGGTCCTTCAGCCTTAGGTTCTTTATAACGTTTGATCTTGCGATCAATTACCCATTTCACCACATTAACTGGGTACCCGTTGCTTTCGAGAATCTCCTGCAAGTGAATTAATTCGCTTTCTAAACATTCAGGAGAACAAATATTCAGGAGAACAAACATTCAGAAGAACAAATATATATATATATATATATATATATATATATATAAAGACATATATATATAAACAGATTTTGTTAAAAATGTCTGACAAAGAGGATTTATAAACATTTGATTTAATTTTCCAATATTCTTACATGTCTTATTTTTGCTGATGCCCAATCGCATGCGTCACATGATAAAAATAACATCCTTGAAAATGGCTAGTAAAGTAGCTGAAAGTGCGTGGAAAGTCAAAAATTATGGCACATTTTTAGATTTTTTATTACCAGAAACATTTAAGAATACCAGAAAAATTAACTTAAAAATTAATAAAATCTTCCCTGTCAGTTATTTTTAAGAAAACACATTTAAAAGAAATTGTTGCCCAAATATACATAGATATATTTGAACATTATTTTTTATCAATATTCGTGGTCGAGAGGTCTAAGACATTGCCAGATCAAATGGTAGCTTGCCCTATGTAAATAGGGGTCACAGGTTCGAATCCTGCCGAATGGCACACATTTTCGTAATAACAATTTATCATAAATAATCAGGCTGGTAGATATAAATATATAATACTGTTTAATTAAAAAAACGGAATATCTACTTAAATACGGGTATCGATAAAAAATAATGTTCAAACAATTCATTTCAAATTGTTGGTTGTTTATAACCAAGTTTCGTTAAAATTTGTTAATTTCCATAACATAGATATATGTCTATGCCTGAATATGTGTGTGTGTGTGTTGATTAGTTCTAATACATCTGCCTTGTAACAGATTTATATTTAATTTCTTATTTCATCAAATAAATAACCATCATCATCATCATCAGTCTGATGACCAGATGTGGTCATAGGATCACTGAGCACCTGACCAGCTTGCCCTATATATCTTGGTTGCATGCCAATCTCTGTGAATGATTATCCAATCCAGTCATTGTCAGCCTATTTATTTCAGTGGATGTGCGTTGTGGTGCAGTGGATATAGACTCGGAACGACAAATCAAGATGCCGAGTTTGAATTTCAATTGAATTCCTTGCATTCACTTATGCACAAATACCTTTGGGAAAGGTATTAATCCATCTATTCCCTTCAGTTATGGGTTAAATAACAAGACAGACTGGGTTCTATAGCCTTGGTCAGAAACCAGTCTATTGCAGAAAGTCATGGCAACCTACTGTGGGAAAACCTTCTGCCTAGTCAGTCATGTTTCAAAAGGGACATGATCCATGATCACCCAAGCATTGTATTACGTATGGCACTTAACTGACTGATTGAAATACAAGTGAATTTACCCCAAAAATCAAACTGTTTCATCTCTGCAAAAGGGCTTCCATGGACCTGATGAACTCTGGGAATTTGACGTTTCTTTACATCATATTAGTAAATAGAGAATAGAGTAGTGGGAGAAATTTAAGCATACTTTAGTTAAGATGTTGATGTTGTTGGTTTTTTGTTTTTATGGCAAATGAACCTCGGCAGGTCATTTATTGCCAACTAATTTTTTTAATTATTTATTGCTGGTAATACCTTTTTCTTTCAACAATTTATTGTTGTTTTTATGCTTTGTGTCTAGTAATACTTTTTCTTTTCGAGTATCAAGATTCATTGGGATTTGTTTTTAAGGGCAGGTTCCCCAAGTCCTATCCTTGTTATTTAACCCATAACTACAGAGAAGGGACGGATTAATACCTTTCCCAAGGGTACCAGTGTTTAAGTGAATGCAGGGTATTCAACTGGAATTTGAACTCGGCTTACCGATTTCTCTTTCTGAGCCGATATCCACTGCACCACAACACACATCCATCACTTTTCCCAAGCGGTCACCCATTTAAGTACTGACCAGGCTCAACGTTGCTTAACTTCGGTGATTGAGCGAGAACCAGTGTATTCAACGTGATATGGCTGTAAGCAGATGTTGATGTACTTTGAGCAAGAGTTTAGGAAAGAAGCACCCATTTATACTGGAAAGAGCAATAATAGTTACCGGCAGCCATGAGAAACCCATTTTCCTGTTAAATTGTTTTTATAGAATGTTTCCACATAAGGAAACAACTAATATTACCATTGACATTGGCTAGTTTCCAATAGCAATGGTCATAGTAAAGTATGGGGGCTAATTGTATTTCTTAAACTAAACCGACTGCCTATTTGAATGGCGTGAAGGGTATGAAAGATCATGCTTCTTCATTGTTTCCTTTCCTTTATCTGTGAATTGCCATGCATTTTTGAGAAAAAAAAAGTGGTTTCATATTTTTTTTCTATGGCTGAGAATTCAGTTCCACTTCTTAACCCTCTAGGGCCATTCGTATCATATTTGATACAGTATGAAAACAAGCCTTGAAAGAAATATTTTCATGAAAAATTTTTTAAGAGAAATATTTTATAAATTTCAAATGAAAGCAGTACTGACTGCTCAGTCAATGAATACCAAATGTTTCCTTATAGGGAAATACCAAATGTTTCCTTATAGGGAAATACTGTATCAAATATGATACGAATGGTCCTAGAGGGTTAATAGATAGATAGATAGATAGATAGATAGATAGATAGATAGATAGATAAACAGACTGAGATTAACTCTCTAGGGCCATTCGTATCATATTTGATACAGTATGAAAACAAGCCTTGAAAGAAATATTTTCCTGAAAAATTTTTTAAGAGAAATATTTTATAAATTTCAAATGAAAGCAGTACTGACTGCTCAGTCAATGAATACCAAATGTTTCCTTATAGGGAAATACCAAATGTTTCCTTATAGGGAAATACTGTATCAAATATGATACGAATGGCCCTAGAGGGTTAAAATGATTGCCACTCAAAATTAGAGACTCCAGTTTTACCTGCTATTCAATCCCTGGCTGAAGAGAGAAGAGAAAAATTCATGCCTTTTCCAAGAACATTAGTAAGAAAGTAAACATTACAGACTAATCCGAGATTTGAACTTGGCTCGCTAATTCTCCTTTTTGGGCAAATATCCATTACACCATCTGCACATTGCTTTCCAAATTGCTTTCTTTAGACAAGAAGCAGTGGTTTAACTTCCCACATGTTTTTTAAAAACCTTCTGATTTAAAGTCCTTAATTTTTCTTACTGATTAATTCAACCATTTACTAATGGCATTTCAAAATTTAACAATTTCTTTGCTTGTAAGAGAGACACTGAGAAATGGTTGCATAGACTCAGTTCTTGACTCTTTATCATAAATCAAGTACAGATCAATTAGTATATATTTATTAAATGTTAAATATAAATAAAATATTGGTGACCATTTCCAAAAGGACGTGAATTTCTATACACATAGGAAAAAGTAAGATCGTCACACATGACATCATTTGTGACTATTTCTTTTCTCCAAATCTTAAGATTGGGGTTGAATTTCATAAGAAAGACGCAAAGTAAAACAAATTGAAGAAATAATATGTCAGGAGGAAATGTTTCTTATTGTTTGATCCTGTTTTAGAATTATATTAAAGAAATAAATGAATCACACATGAGAACTTTTGCAATGTCCCTTGGAAACTAGGCAAATATTTTACTGGCCCTTAGTCATATTATTTCTCTTACTTCAAATAACATCATTTTCTATTCTTTTTTTTTTTTCTTTCTCAGTTTTCTTATATCACTTTCTTTCTTTTTTCTTTCTTTAATTTCTTTTTCTATATTTTTATACTTTTAATTCTTTGCTTCCTTTTTTTTTTTTGCTTACATGTTTTCTTTATTTCTGTTTCTTTTTTTATTTCTTTCTTCGGTTTTGCTGCTTTTCTTTCTGTTGTTTTCTATTTTGCTTATTTTCTTGCATGCTTTCTATGTTTCAATCTTATTTGCATTTTGCCTCATTCTTTATTTTATGTTTATATTTCTTTTTTTATTTTTGTCTATATATCTTTTGTCTTTCTTTTTTTTACTTCTTGTCTATATCTCTTTCCTTTTTCTTTCTTTTTTTACTTTTGTTTATATCTTTTTTCTTTCTTTTTTACTTTTATTTATATGTCTTTCTTTTTTCTCTCTTTCTTTATTTTTTGTTTATATCTCTTTTTCTTTCTTTCTTTATTTTTTGGATAAATTTCTTTTTTCTCTCTTTCTTTACTTTTTGTTTATATCTCTTTCTTTTTTCTTCCTTTCTTTATTTTTTGGTTAAATTTCTTTTTTCTCTCTTTCTTTACTTTTTGTTTATATGTCTTTTTTTTTCTTTCTTTCTTTAATTTTCGTTAAATCTCTTTCTTTTTTACTTTTCATTTATATCTCTTTCTTTTTTGTTACTTTTTATTAATAACACTTTCTTTTTTGTTTCTTTATTTATTTTTTGTTTATATCTCTTTCTTTTTTTCTTTTTTCTTTACTTTTTACTTATATCTCTTTCTTTTTTCTTTCTTTCTTTACTTTTTGGCTAAATCTCTTTTTTTTTCTTTCTTTTTTACTTTTTGTTTATATCTCTTTTTTCTTTCTTTACTTTTTGGTTAAATGTCTTTTTTTCTTTCTTTCTTTCTTTTTGTTTATATCTTTTTCTTTTTTCTATCTTTCTTTACTTTTTGTTTATATCTCTTTCTTTTTTCTCTCTTTCTTTATTTTTTGTCTATATCTCTTTCTTTTTTCTTTCTTTCTTTACTTTTTGGTTAAATCTCTTTCTTTTTTCTCTGTTTCTTTATTTTTTGTTTATATCTCTTTCTTTTTCTTTCTTTCTTTACTTTTTGTTTATATCTCTTTCTTTTTTTGCTTTTTGTTTATATCTCTTTCTTTTTTCTTTCTTTCTTTACTTTTGCTTATATCTCTTTTTTCTCTCTTTCTTTACTTTTTATTTATATCTATTTCTTTTTCTTTCTTTTTTTATTTATATTTCTTTCCTTTTTTTTCTTTTTTTAGTTTTTGTTTATAGCTGTTTTTTACTTACTTTTTGCCTATATCTCTTTCTTCATTTTTTTCTTTCTTTGCCTTCTTTTGTTTTTCCTTGTTCCATTCTAGTCCGAAAGACTTATAAATTCACAATCTCCAAAATAAGAAGAAATCAAAGAATGAATTTTGCAGCTGTAAATTCAAATTCTAGCCCAACTGATGACACATGTTGGCGGTGCTTCGATGTCAAAAACATTCCAGAAAAGCATCTTCCAGATGTTAGAATTGAACTGACACGTAATGATGCTGACTTGAATCTTAAACTTCAAATTGGGAGGAGGTAACCCAGAAGAAATGATGGATTCCTTTTTTTTTCAGCTCATAAAAGGAAAGTAGAAAAGAATGGGTGTTGTTATGTTTGATAACTCATCAACAACCATTTTAATCAAGATTTTACTTTGAGATTTTAGATTGTGAATGAAGAATTCTGATAATATTAACAGGCTGCTTGCAGGTAAGGAGAGCTAAATTAGAAAAGACATTTACTGGGCTTTACTTAGTCTGACACAAGGTAACAACAGATGAGCTCCCAGTGCAGTAAATGTAAATAAAATAGACAATTATACTTAACATCAGACTTGAAATTTCTAGGGTACAATAATGAGGAAAGAGAGCTTAAAAAATATGATCCTCACAGGGCAGATTGAAGCCAAGAGTAATTCACCACATAACCTATCCAGCAAAGTGGAGTAAATGGATGAGAGAACAGAGTTTCTTCTTCTTCTATGTGCCCTGTCCCTTCAGGACGTAGGCAATCATGGCCTTCCACTTTTCCCTATTCCTGGTGGCTCTGAGCACACCTTCTCCTGTCATGCAATCCCCATTCCGTCATCCACTTGGTTAGGTCCTTCAAATATGTTATCCATTGCTTTCCTCTGTCTCTTTTTCCCTCTATCTGGCCTGTTAGTATCAGATTTTCCAAGCCCCCTTCCTCATTGCGTGTCCCAGGAACTTCAGCTGTCACTTCCTGATGCTCAGTATTAATTTCCTTTTTGTTTCCATCATTTCCAAGACCTCATCATTGCTCATAAGCTTGATCCATGATATTCACAGCATCCTTTTGTAGAACCACATTTCAGTTGCTTCAAGTTTTTCCTTCATCTTTGATGGTATTGTCCAGCATTCACTGCCATATTGAAGGACGGACAGCACGTACCAATCCAGTACTCTCTTCCTAGTTTTTAGTGAAATTGTCCTGTTTCTTAATACTTTACTCAACTTCTGGAATGCTTCCTTTGCCATGCCAATTCGCCTTCGGATTTCTGTGTTGCACTTTCCGTCTTCTGTTATAACGCTTCCCAGGTATTTAAATTTTTGTATCTCAAGGTTTAAGAGAGCTAAAAAAATAGACAAAATTTATTAAGTGCTTCAAAGAACAGGAAATTGATGGATAGCTGTTTTTGTTTATGAATTCTACTCCAGCAGCTTCTTTTCTTGCACTTCCTGCCTGTGGAATTCTCTTCCATTTACTTGCTTTCCTGACAGCTACAATCTCCAAGAATTTAAATGTAAAGTCAATAGTCATCTCCTATCTCACTAACCTGCATCCTCTCTCTCATGCCCCTTTCTCTGTCCACTCCACTCTCATCAGTATTCTCATCCTTCTCTTACCCATTTCCTGACACCCCCTATGACCTGTCACTCTTTTTCATAACTTACCTCTTATGTAACCCCCTGCAATACAGTGGCAGTAAAATGCCTTGCTTGCACAATATGATTATAAAAAAAAAGGAGTATATCAACACCTCTATGGGTTATTTAATACCAAAATCTTTTATATGCAATATTTTTTTTTAGATTATAATGATTTTCAGTAATGCAAATTTTACTATCAGCTGGGAGAAGAAGTGAATTCATGTTTTTCCCAAGGGTATTTGCCTTAAGTGTATATAACACACCCAACAGGAATTGGAAATCAGGTCTTCAATTTTCTCATTCCATGCCATCATCAATTAACCCACCTACACATCCAAGCTCATGGCATCCAGTATTCCCAAGCGGTCACCCACCTAGATACTGACCAAGCTGAATGTTGCTTAAATTTGTTGACCATACGGGAACTGGTACTTTATATGATGTAGCCATAAGTCCACAAGAGGATGTGGAGAGCTGTGATTGCTAGCATCCTGAAAGGACATGGCACATAAAAGAGGAGAAATCTGTTAGACGAGATTATCAAACATTACTCTCACACAAGAAAAGAAACAATGATTAAAAGCAAAAATTTTGAAGGTGAATTAAAATAAAAGACACAACAGAAAAATGGTTAAACGGCTTTAGAGAAATAAATGTTTCTGAAAGAAAAATGTCAAGAAAAGGAACATTAGAAGTTTTAAAACAGTGGTCAGAAAATACATTTTGTTATCACTTCATCACTATTTCTTTGAGAGAGGCTGTTACTCCAAAACTTTACATATAGTCATATGAAATTACCTAAAATTAATAGTTATTTTGAAAATAGGAACTATGACTTACTGCTTTGAATTGATTTGCTACTATTTTTTGCCTAATCACATTCTTCAGCATGTAAGAAATAGATGACCTAATGATTGTATTTAAGCATGAAACAGAAATATCATAAGCAAGCTTGAAATTCAGTGTATATCATTATGCTCAAGTATAAACAACTTTGTTTTTCATTGTGTTTTTCAAATTTCATAGCGGGTCCTGGGTATGATGGTAAACTGCATCTGGCAGCAAGGCCTCTGATTTCGAGGTTGCAAGGAGCATGGAACCACCTCTTAATTGACTGACTGACTGACTAACTGACTGACTGACTAACTGTACTTAGCAACTCAGATTTAGGAATTGGAAAGCAGATTTTAAATTAGAATCAAATTCATTATCTTCACAAATATCCTTAGGAAAAATATGAATCTCTATCTTTTCTTAGGTGTGGATAAATAGCAGAACAGACTGTCATATAGCCTTAAGTGGCAACTGGTCTAGGATAAGAACAAATTCAAACCCTTAGTGGTTAGCTACTCTATCAAACCCTAGTCTGACGAAAAGGTTAAGTGGAACTCCAGCAGCACAAAAACAAGAGCTGTTAAAAGGGCAGGTGAACTGTTCAGGGTCAATGGCCATTCATTGCAACTATGAGATAGTCTCACCAAAGCACAATAAGCCAAGTGCTGTTAATAAAGCTACACTCCTGAAGACATGGTCAGTCAGATTGGGGCTCCTCCAACAGGAGGGAACAATCCCTGGATATATATGTGCGTGCAAACTTGTAAATATATATATATATGCATGTGTGCATACATGTAATTGCATAACTCAGATGACTTAGGAATCTGTCACTGTGCAGTCTTACAGGCTGACACATCCTCACAAGTGGCCCAGGGAATTGAGGGAAAGGTGTTTCTATAAAATCTTTACCTCTAGACTAGTTACCAAACCATAGATGGGTAGGAGATGAAATGGATTCAAAACTTTTCCTTGACTTTTTATACATAGGTGTATTTATATGTAAGAGTATTTATACATAGGTGTATTTATATGTAAGTGTATTTATACATCTGTGTATTTATACATAAGTGTATTTATACATAAGTGTATCCATACGTAAGTGCATTTATACATATGTGTGCATAAAAGAAGTGAGTCAGAATTCAAAAGTGGTTCACCAATTTCTCTTTCCAATTTGTTGTTGCAATGGGTGCAAATGCCTGTATATGTATGTGCATGTGTGTATATAGTGTATATATATATATATATATATATATATATATATATATGTGTGTGTGTGTGTGTGTGTGTAGGGTATAAGTATGTATACATTTGCATGTGTGTATATATATATATGTATACATATGTGTGTATATATATGTATGTATGCATATGTATGAAGTGTATATATATGTGTGTATATTAATGTGTATATAGGTGTGTATATATGTATGTGTATATATATTTATGTGTGTATGCATGCATGTATATATGTACGTATGTGTAATCATATGTGCAAATATATGCATGTTTGTGTATATGTGTGTACATTCATGTAAATATATATGCATGTGTGGTTGTGTATAGATATGTGTGTGTGCGTTTATATATGTATGTGTGTGTAAATATATTTGCATGTATGTGTATACATACATATATATGTACATGTGTGTCTATGATAGCATTGCAATATCAATTTACAAAAGGTTTATGAGGAAGAAAATATACTTTTTTTCATTTCCATTTTACTTCTTAATGCAATTTGAAAAACAATTAAAACTAGAATCTGAGAAAAAAAAAATTATATATATATATATATATATATATGATTTTGGGCCATTTCCAAGAATGGGGAGCAGCTAAGTAAGAGAAGACAAACAAGAAAAATTAATAAACAAAAAATCTTCATTTTTTTTACGCTGCATATATTTCCCCATTCATGAAATTATTTTTTTTTATTATCCTCTTAGAATTTTGTAAACTTCGGTTGATATCTAGTTGAGCCCCCCACCCCGTGTCTTTATTTATTTTCTCATCTGTTTTTCTTTCTTTCTTTGTTGTCGTATTTTAAATTCCATTTGCACTCATCACATTTATTCTGTCCGACATGACTAAATATGGTGATATTATTTCATATATTCATCACTAAGATGTGTGTGTATCTGCACGTTTTGTGTTGTGGATGAATGTGTGTGTGTGTTGTGCATTTATCTGTTTGTTGTGTGCTATTCTGTCTGTTCTGCATGCATCTGTATGTTTACGTTATTGCGTGCATCTATACATGTGTGTGTATGTGTCAATTTGTGTATGTGCTCCAAAGGGACCATTGCTTAACTTATGGCTGAAGTATGCATTGTGGTGCAGTGGATAAATTGGAGAGCCTTGTTCAAATTCTAGTTGAATTTGTTGCATGCACTTATATGCAAATACCCTTGGGAATGGTATTAATCAATCTCTTCTCCCTCCAGCTATGGATTAAATAGCAGTGCAGAGGGGTTGTATAACTTTGGTTGGCAAACAGTCTACTGTAGAAAGTGATGGCAACCTACTGTGGAAAAATCTTCTTCCCAGTAGGACATTCTTTTTAAGACATGATTGAACAATCGTGTATCATGCATAGAACTTAACTGACCAACCTGTGCCTGGGATCAGTGTTCAAGTTCTAGTAAAAGCCAGGACTTTAAATTCTGATTTTCAAGATATGAATTCATTTGGAAGCTAAGTACATTTTTCTAATTTTGTTCTGTCTAAGACTAAACTAGTCTTTACATTGTTTAGTCTGTTGTTCTCATCTTTGTTGCCATATTCACATTTCAGCCAATGTATGCTCCAGCCTTCTTCAGATGAATGGAACTTCAAACTGAACCCTTCATTTCATTCATGGGGATAGACTGTTCTAGTTTCATCATGAATATAGCAATAAATATGAGAATAATAGTTCGCACAATATAAATAGTGCAAATAATTACAATACCACAGAAATATAGACAAATGAGCCTAATAGATATCATTTGTTCAAGCATGTGTATATATCATTGATCTATAGCTATAGATCTTGAATTTAATAAGAAAGATATTTGACTTAGTTCCAAAATTATTATATTTAATTTTGGCAGACCTGAAGGAGACTACCACCACCTTCAATTTTTTTGTTTTACTTTTCTTCTTTTTTTTTTTACTTTTTTCAGTGCAGTCTTATTGGTTATTACATAAAGTTTCCGATTATCAAAAAAAATTTGAAAAAATTTTAATATTTAAACAATTTGGCAGAGAGGGCTCACTTTCTCATACAACATTATAGAAAATCGATCCTCCATTTTGGATCCACTCACATTGGGGTCACTTTGTCTTGGTTTTTTTGGGACGAGTTGTTGCTCTTGTTTTTGTCTTTTTCAAGTTTTCTTCAGTTCTTACGATGACATCTTCGGAAACTCCAAGAATGACTTTATTCAAAAATTTTGCAAAAGATTCAGTAGTTTAATATGTGCAAACAAAAAAGTTAATTGCACATGATCGATTTGCTATAAGGTTGTATGAAAAACTGAGCTGCCCCCCACCCAAATTATTTAAATGTTGAAATTTTTACAAATTTTTTGTCAAAGTTTAGGGTTTAATCAATAAGACTGCACTGAAAAAAGTAAAAAAATTGATATTCAACCAATTTACAGGTGGTGGTAATGTCGTACCGGTGAGTGGTTCCAAAATGAAGGATCGATTTACTATAACGTTGTATGAAAAACTGAGCCCCCAGTAAAATTGTTGAAATATTGAAATTTTTTCAAATGTTTTTTGTCACTCGGAAAGTTTATGGTGAAATCGATAAGACTGCACTGAAAAAAGTAAAAAAAGATGAAAAACAAAATTTAAAAGGTGGTTGTAGTCTCCTTCAGGTCCGCCCTAATTTCTTATTTCTTATAATTATCTTGAGTTTAAAATTGATTATATGGTCTTGTAGAGGACAACATATTTTCTCACAGATACTTCATTGCAAGCCTCTATCACTATTTGCATGGTGAATATTCAGAAAAGTTCTACTCTTTAGTTTCACCAGTTCAGATCTTTAATGCAAGCAGACACCATGTTGCTTCCAGAGTTAAAACCATTTTTGCTTCCTCTATCTTTCAAATGTAAGAAGAAAGTTCCATTGACAGCTTTTGCCCCCCCACCAATAATGACTATTTTGTAGAATCGATACTTGCATAAGTGCTTTTTGACTTCGTCCTTATCCTCATAATCTTCACTTTCAACCAGCCTTTGAGATTTCACTCCCCCAATTGACTCAGTCGATTAAAAACTTAATTGGGTGATTAAACTTTATTGCTTTACTCTTCAATCTTGCAATGAAACATGTCCCTTCAAATATAGAAAAAGGAAATTTGATTCCTTTTATAACTCAAAAGTATGCAATTGAAGATTTACAAGTTACTTATAATGACCTACAATGACATTATTCAACTCTGTCTTGCTTTTATCATCCTGGTCATTCATTTAATTAATGCTTCCAGAGTGGAACCAAAATGTCTGTCAGCCAGATTAAAGGCACTCACAGATTTTTAGAAACTCATTTGGAAAAATATTATCCTTGATTCATTATACACCAAAAAAAAATTATACAAGTAATTTTTTTATAGAGAATCGTTGAGAAAATCAGATTTGTTATTTTTTCTCATCTGTGAGATGAAGATTGTAGTCAAACAGAATAAAGAAACTATGAATTTCCATACCTCCACTCAATTGCCAAAAAAAAAAAACAGCATATGATGATGTTAAAAGAGCTCAAACTTAATAAAAACAAAGTTTTATCATCAAAACGTTTATGCTATTATTAAGGGGAAAGATCAAAAATGTTGTTATTATTTTTAAAAAAATTTTAAATCCTTTGTAACACATTTGAAATTTTAATTAAAATTTCATTTTTTGTTTTCCATCAGCGATTCACGCTATGTTTATGTAAGGTGACTATTTAGAAAATGGAGTCTGTCAAATGATTTTTTTTTTATAATCATATCACACCAAGCAAGGCATTTTACTGCCACTGTTTTGCAGGGGGTTACATAAGAGGTAAGTTATGAAAAAGAGTGACAGGTTATAGGGGTGTCAGGAAATGGGTAAGAGAAGGATGAGAATACTGATGAGAGTGGAATGGATGGAGAAAGAAGCATGAGAGAGAAGATGCAGGTTAGTGAGATAGGAGATGACTGTTGACTTTACATTTAAATTCTTGGAGATTGTAGCTGTTGGGGAAGCAAGTAAATGGAAGGGAATTCCGCAGGCAGGAAGTGTGAGAAAAGAAGCTGCTGGAATAGAATTTGCATTTACAATTTATTGGTTTCACAGGAAAAGGGTGGGACCTAGTTGCTAATCTTGTGGCTCAAGTAAATTTACATAGTATCCAATTTTTAAATTCACACATTTAATTTCGTATTGTTTATTCTGACATCCAAATTTTGAGGCGAGTAAATTTTCCCTCACACTCGACTGCTGGTTGAGTGATTTCTTATTCAAATCTCAAAGGCTGTTTTCAACCACTTTCTTTTTACCCACTTCCATAACCATTATCATTTCAACTCTAACTCTCCAGAATGAGTGACCCCCCCCCACTCTAAGCCTTGTGTTTGGTGATAAGAAAATGTCATTTACATATGTGACGCTACTTAAATTAAATGGTCCACTCATAAAAGATAGTGAAGAATTTTTCTTTAACAATTGTTGTAGATTAACCTTAATTAAACTTTCCTCAAGTCATGACATTGGAGTAGATAGACTAAACTATCGCCCGGTTCACACTCCACCCACATCTATTGAACAGGTGAAGAGGCTCATCCCTTGTTTCTTGTTTAGGATGCGGTTTCTGGTTTTCTCTTTTCCAATCTTTTCACTCTTTTCTTTATTTTTTTTCAATTGGAGTAGATAGACTAAACTATCGTCTAGTTCACACTCCAATCTATTGAACAGGTGAAGAGGCTCATCCCTTGTTTCCTGTTTAGGATGCGGTTTCCGGTTTTCTCTTTTCTAATTTTCTCACTCTAATGTAGCCCCCTGCACATCAGTGGCATTACCGCCTTGCTTGGGGTGATATGATTAAAAAAAAAAATGACATTTGTCAGAATCAAAAAATATTTGTATCACTTTAGAAGTGGAGGGTCACCTTCATGATATAAATACAGTGACAAATTGATCCCTAGGAAAAGAACTAGCTCATGGTTAAAAGGACCTCATATAAGTGCTCGTTGTTTTTCAACAAATGGTGTTTCCAGAACTGAGTGTAGTTTTCAATGGTAACACATCTATAAGGAATTAGTATAAGCCAGCTTGAAATTCAGTGTATCTCATTTTGCTGAAGTGTAAACAACTTTGCTTTTCATAGTGTTAAATATGTCAGATTTTGTGCAAAAGAAAGTGCATTTGTGAGGAATTTTACTGCACTACATTATTCACAAGAAATCTGTAGCTAAAGCACACAGAATTCTGATTGAGACTTACGATGACCATGCTCCATCAGAAACAACATGCAGCAATTGGTTTAAATACTTCAAAAATAATGATTTTGATGCAGAAGATAAAGTATAGCAATGTCCTTACTTTTGAATCATTCCTAATGCTTTCAAACATTTCAAAATTGTTATGTGCTCAACTCCTAATGATTCTGCAAGTTCAGCTTTTGCCTGACTTGAGTCTTTACGAAGTAATGCCTCCAATTCTTCATCTTCAAACTTTTTTGGTGCCCCAGAACATTCTTTAGCTTCAACCTCAAAATCCTTATTTTTCAAGTGTCTAAATGGATATGGTTAATGTACTAGAAAATTAAAGTGTCTACTTAACCCATTTTAACCCAGTGTCCTCAGGTTTTAGAACATTAAATTCATTTACAAATCACAAGAATGTTTCTTCCAATAATTGGAAGGTAATTTTATTGATGAATCAATTATGTCCTCACTCTACCTATATATAACTAGCAGTATAGCCCGGTGTTGCTTGGGTGTAATGAAAGCTTTAAAACTAATCCATGGTCCTGGAGCTCAGACTCAGCCTAAAGAATATTTGTGCGAAGTTTGGTGGGAATCAGATAAAAATTGTGGATTTGTATAAAGGGCATACAGACAGATAAACAGATACACACACAAACATCTTCCCTTTTATATATATGAATCGAGAATATATATATATATATATATATATATATATATTATCGATTTTCTGCACTATTGTAAGAACTGCAACCTCAAAACTTCTGAATATCATTTCTTATGTCTCTGTCTATGAGTGTATCAAATTTAATTAAAATCGGACCACTCCTTCTATAACCCGATTTTTTCGATTATCGATTTTCGATATTTATTGGGGGTATCTTGACACAAAACCTAGCTAAGAACACTCGCAGACACTTATAGCACAACTGTGTAAATTTTCAAGAAAATCGGTTCAGACATTTTGGAGTCTATAGGTACCGAATATATACACACACACACATACACACACACACACAGACAAAGTTCCATTTATAAATAAGTTTAGATTTAGATAATAGTTTTATATAATGATTTATATCCATTATTTTTTACAGTTTTTCATGCTGTCCTCAAATGAGGATACTGGGTTAAAATGGGTTAATAAAAAAATAAAAGTTCCATATTAATTCTAGTCAGTATCTCATTAGATTAATCTCTTGAATAGAATGACTCAAAACTAAGCGATAAATAAAAGCCTTTCATTTTCCACTTCTATGAAGACCTTAATGAGTGTGAACTACACAGAACTATCAGCTTAATGAGTCACATTACAAAACTGATTGTCAGAATCCTGATGAATAGAGCGAGAAGCAGAATCAGGCCAGAGATAGGGCAGGAACAGTGCGGGTTCGTCAAAGACACTGGAACAAGGAACGCCATATTCATGATTAGGATGCTCTCTGAAAGGGCATTACAAATGAAGAAAGACTTGTACCTATGCTTCATTGACTATGCGAAAGCATTCGACAAAATACGACACAAAGAATTGATGGAGATGCTAGGCAGCCTCAACATTTTCGGGAAAGACAAAAGAATAATCAAGAATCTCTACTGGCAGCAAACGGCCTGTATACGGACAGGTAACGACCTCAGTAGATACACAAAGATAGAAAAAGGCGTAAGACAAGGATGTGTCTTTTCACCTGGATTTGTTCAACCTATACAGCGAGAATATTTTACATTGTACCTTCCTGTCTTCTTCAGATGCTAGGAATCTTGAACCAAACCCTTTATTTTGATCACTGCGATATATCATTTCTCATGGCCCAGTGGATAAAGGCGTTTGTTAGTTCCAGTGACTTGACCCAAAGAGTTGTGAGTTCAATACCAGGCTACAGCAGTGGTGAACAAATAACTTAGAGCATTAAGTTAAAAGGGAGATAACTCCATGGCTACCAGAAGTGGCATTGCACATGATATAGTGATCGAAAGAAAGGGTTTGGTTCAAAATTCCTAGCCCCTGAAGTAGGCCAGAGCTGAACAACAGCTGAAGCATCATGAACATTGCAATAAAGATGAGGACAACTGTCCGAACAATTTAAATAATCTAAATACTGCCTCATCTCAGAAGTATAGACAAATTGTGAATATTTACTAACCTATGGAAAGTGTGTGCTCAGCAATTACTAGTATTAACTGTTACAGAGTAGACACACTTTGCTATTGTATTATGAGTGAATGCAGGATGACTCAAAAAAATAGTTTGACTTTGCTTTTGAGTCATTTTCATGCTTCTAAAATCAGCAAGATGGCCATTTTCTTCACTATCTGGAGTTGTATCACATATGGTTTTACCTAAGCACTCGGCATGTGCCAATTTTGGAATTGCTTGAATCTGTGCTTGCTCTTTTAAAAAAGCCTACTCATAAAAAGTTAAAACATTTGATCCACCCCAGAATGTAAGTGGTCTTTTCTGTCGTGGAATGAAGTTAAACATATGGTGACTATTCTTTTGGAGATATTAAACAAAGAATAAAAATTTATTCATACATAAGCTGAAGCAGAAGAAAAAGGAAGATGTCTGTGTATATATATAATTTAAACATATTGTTAAATATAACTGACAATGAATGTCTATTATGTTTAATCATGAGCCATTCTAAACATCTTATTTTGGCTTTAATTTCTAAAATAATATCCAAATGATGGACAATTTTTGTCTTTATTTTCACCTGAAATTAAAGCCAAAATACAATGTTTAGAATGGCTCATGATTAAATATGATAAACATTCATTGTCTGTTATATTTAACAATATATGTTTAGAAAATTATCTGCTACCTCAATGCAATATATATATATATATATATATATGGTATATTTAAGGGTAAAGGTGCTCTGTATCTGGGGTAGAGCATGTCATTATAAAAGTGTCTGGTTTAAAAGAAAAATTTCATTTTTAAATCCTCAGCCTTACTTCATCTTCATGTACATATCTATTTCAATGTAAATATCACTTTTGTCTGACGAAGTTCGAAAGGGTGAAACACGTCATGCAAAACTTTTTCCATTTTGTCATATAAATTTCACTTTCTACTTTCCAACACCTCTTTGTTACTGTAGTACTTTTTCTTTACAATGATGTTCACCCTGTACAAGGCCCAAGAGGTACTCAAGGTAGTGTCACTTTTCTCTATCAAATCGTTTAAACTTTTCGAATAGGTTCTCTCTCTCTAGTTCTACATGCTAAAGCACTTCAGGAAACTGGTGATCATGGCTCTCTACAGCTTCCTAAAATGTGTTGCTCTCTGCAGTACTTACCACTTTATAACTCCACTTTGTGCTTGTGGTATTTGCTCCTCAATCCATTTATGCAAACTTTTCAAGTCGTGTCACTCTGTGTTTTCATCTTTTTTCTCTTGCCTGCAAATATTAATATTCTGGAAAAGGCAAGTATGACATTCACGTAATATTGCACGGATCTTATTTTTCATGTTGTAATTTTGTAACTATTTTTTCTTTTCATCATTTAACAGGATTATGCAGAAACAACAATGAATGAACTACTGGGAATGTATGGTTATGAAAAAGTTAGTCATCAGGAGACACAAAATTTAAATTTGGAACGTTATACAGCCACGTCCACTCCGGATACCTCTCTTCAAGGACTGGAAGATACCCATTTAGACAGTGAAGATGATGACAGTTCAGATGCACTCAGCATAGGAGGCCCCGATAGAAAAAGTAAGTGTTCAGTAATTATTAGATTTGCAGAAAATTATTTCCACCCAAATTATTTTTTTTTTTTGCAATCTGTGAAGTTAAGTACACTGTTTTTATATAAACACTCACTCATACATAGAATACACATCACATATATATACATGTACGTACATCTGGACATGCAAAATGACACACATATATTTATGTCACACTTTTGATAACATATGAAACTTAGTTAACTAAGTAATAAATAGACGATATATATATATATATATATATATATATATATATATATATATATATATCCGAGTGAATACAGAACAAAGAAAAAATTTTTTTACAATGTCCAAAACATTAATTTCAAACAGTGCTCGATATATATTATATAGAGCTGTGAATATTTATCATAAATTATATTTTAGAACATGTGCAGAATTTTTTATATATATCCACTACAAATAGTACATTTGTTTCGACATTGAAACTATAATGTCTCATCAGGCGGTGTGGACAAGAATGGAAAGCCTCTTTTCTTATATTTGGTCAGTTGTGTGTGGGATGTTGGTGGGGGTTAGTGATAAGGGAAAAAGTCTTGTGAATTTTTTTTAGAAAATTAGATCACAGTTTGTGGTGTATGTAGTGTTGTTAGTATAGTGAAGGTGTATCAAAAAATCAATTTTTACCCACACCACTTCCTTCAAAATTCCAACGGTCAATCCACGAAACTTGTTCCCTTATCACTAACCCCCACCAACATCCCACACACAACTGACCAAATATAAGAAAAGAGGTTTTCCATTCTTGTCCACACCGCCTGATGAGACATTGTAGTTTCAATGTCGAAACAAATGTACTATTTGTAGTGGATATATATAAAAAAAGTTATGTACATGTTCTAAAATATAATTCATAATATATATATATATATATAACATTCCACTTATCCGTCCTTACTTGAGTTTTCAAGATATGGCATTTATTGAAATGAGGTCATGATAGTTGTTGTGGAGTAGTTTTCACACTGAAAGTTATAAAATCGTGCTATGTCGGTTGTTAATCGACTTAACACAGTCAAAATGTTAGGAACTTGGTAATCTTCCACTGTAAGTTGACTCCTTAGTATTCAGCTAACTGCCGACTAGTATCAACTGCCTAGTAGTTCTACTGAACTCCATTAGAAATCTAAAGAACTCTCTAAAACTTGTAAGAACTCCTATGAACTTCCCAAGAAAGTCTCGAGTTAACTTCCTGTTAACTCTTATTAATATAGGAGGGAGAGTCCATTATCTGAGGAATAGGTGTGTTTCACCATGACATATAGGAGGGAGAGTCCATTATCTGAGGAACAGGTGTGCTTCACATAAAACTTAGTTAACTAAATAATAAATAGACAATATATATAATAACATTCCACTTATCCATCCTTACTTGAGTTTTCTAGATATGATATTTATTGAAATGGGGGTGGGGTATGATAGTAAAATCGCAAAAAATGTTAACCTTAAAACATTTCATGCCAGAAACAAAATATTCAACCATTTTTGACAAAACGCAATATTTGTGCTAATAATAATATTATATAATGTATGCATGTGTACGTATGTAATATGTGTGTATATAATGTGTGTATGTCTAGATAATATGTGTGCATATAATGTATGTATGTGTATGTCAATATGTGTGTATGTAAGTTTGTGTGTGTGCCCATATAATATGTGTATATATAATGTGCATATGTGTGTCTATATAATGTATGTACATATGTGTGTTTATAGAAAGTATGTGTGTATATGTATGTGTGTATATATCATGTATGTCTGTGTGTGTATATATAATGTGCATTATATAATGTATGTTCATATGTGTGTCTATATTATGTATGTGCATATACGTACGTGTGTATATATCATGTATGTCTGTGTGTGTATATATAATGTGCATTATATAATGTATGTACATATGTGTGTCTATGTAATGTATGTGTGTATATGTATGTGTATATATATCATGTATGTCTGTGTGTATATATAATGTGCATTATGTAATGTATGTACATATATGTGTTTATATAATGTATGTGTGTATACGTATGTGTGTATATATCATGTATGTGTGTGTATAATTTATTTGTGTTTGTATATGTATGTTGTGTGTCTATGCATGTGTAGGTATAAAGTGCAAGGGATAAATTATTGCCATTTTATATTTTTAATATTGTGCGTATACATTGTTTTTGATTTTGTCAACTGCACAGCATTGTATGGGTCAGTTGGGCACTGTCTGTGAGAAAAGAGCACCCTGACACAATTCCCTCTGCTAGAAGTTTGAAAATGGCATGCAGTACTGCTTGGCATTTGTGCCAGAAATAAATTCAGAAATAAATTCAGAATGTTCTGGTGTCAATCTGAAAACAGTGCAGAAGATTCAGAAAGAGATGAATAAATCTAATGATGATTACGAAATTGGTTGAAGTGATCACTAGTGACGGTGATGTTATGCCTCTATTCATCTTCTCACAGGGCTTCAGATTCAAGACAAAGGCCTATATCAAGTGCCTTCTAGAGGTAGTGCTGCCCTGAGTCAAGAGGGTGGCTTCCGAAAGACCCTATCTCTGGCAACATGACCCTACACCATGCCACACAAGCAGGAGAACGCAGTCATGGCTGTCAAACAATTTCTGTAATCACATCGCCCCTTACATCTGACCACCTCTCTCCAGACTGCAACCCTGTCGATTATTATGTTTAAAGCACAGTTGAATGAAAGACCAACAAAACTTCTTGTAAAACCAAAGATGAACTGAGGGCAACTTAAACAAGGAGATTGTCCATATCAAATGCAGGAAAAAAAAGAAAACAATTCTTACAATTTAAAAATATTTTCTGGCTTTAAATAACCTACAAATGTTTGATGAGCTGTAGAAAACAAATCAATTGGTCAATCATTATGTCCATGATGTTTATATCTGCTCCAGTATGTTGTTTATATCTGCTCTTATCCAGATGGCCCATATGAACCAAGAATGGCTGGCTTAGGGGTTTTGTAATCAAATATGACCATCTAGCTTTTATTTCAACCCCCAGACTATTACATCTGGGGTGTCATCAAGAGGAAGACCAACCAACCATTCCACAATAATAAGGACATGGTAGCCTAATTGGCTGATGTTCTCAACTTAAATATATAAAATCTCTACATGTTAAAGCTTCATTTTCCTTCAAACATTTATTGAGCATTTTCAAATACAACTGTTTACTGGTCTAATTTAAAGAAAATTTAAATCTGACCTATAACCCAAACTGTTTATATATATATATATATATATATATATATATATATATATATATGAGTGAATAAGGAACGAAGAAAAAATTTACAACATTCAAAACATTAATTTAAAACAGTGCTCGATATACATCACGACCTGATGAGACATTGTCATTTCAATGTCGAAACAAAATGTACACTTTGTAGTAGATAAAAATTTGTACATGTTCTAAACTATAATTTATAATATATATATATATATATATATATAAAGTAGTTTTATAGCCTACCAATAACAATATTACCAATTATAAACACACCTCAATAAATAAAAAATACTGCAGGCAGTATACATACTAATTTTATGTCATGTATGATGCAACCCCTTAAAATTAACTTCAAAATGAGGTCTTCAAAAGTTTCATAATACACATGTATATACAGTCAGTCAGCTAAGTGCCATACGTGATACACGCTTGGGTGATCATGTCTCGAAAGAGACATGCCTGACTGGGCAGAAGATTATCCCGCAGTAGGTTGCCATTGCTTTCTCCGGTAGACTGGATGCCGACCAAGGTTATAGAACTCAATCTGTCCTGTTATTTCATCCATAACTGGATGGGAAGAGATGGATTAATAACTTTCCCAAGGGTATTTGCGTGTAAATGAATGCAAGGAATTCAACTGGAATTTGAACGTGTCTATCCGCGTTCTTGTTCTGAGCTGATATCCACTGCACCACAATGCACAGCTGTATTTTGCAGTACACAAAGCAATATTTACAGTTTTCAGGTCGTTTTGGAATCTGTTTATTTCTAGAAATTTTGGATGGACACATTGTCTCTCCTTGAATTAAGAATACCACAAATTATACTAACAGTGGTATAAAAAGTTGAATGTATATGAAACATCTACCATCCACCTGTGCATTGAATACTGCTGCCATATCTGGTCGGATGCCCCTGCTATTCTCCTCGGGCTTCTCGATAAGGTTCAGAGGAGGGTCTGTAATGTGATAGATACCGACTTGGCAGACCGCCTGCAGTCTCTCTCCCACAGGCGTGATGTGGCTTCCCTGTGTCTCTTCTATAAATACTTTCACGGCTTCTGCTCTGATGAACTTAGATCGCTGGTGCCCCCTAAATACGAATTTGCACGAGATACTAGATTAGCAACTAGATCCCACCCTTTTACAGTGAAACCGATAAAATGCAACCGCAACTTCTACTCCAACAGTTTCTTTCCTCGCACTTCCCGACTGTGGAATTCCCTTCCACATGATTGCTTCCCCGATGGCTACAATCTCCAGGAGTTTAAATGTAAGGTCAATAGACACCTCCTAACACACTAACCTGCTCCCATTCTATCAAACACTCTTCCCATCTGCCCAACCCTCATCCTCGGTATCCTTACTCATCTGTCACCTTCCTCCTGACATTCCCTATGTCTAACCACTCCTTCTCTTTACCTTCCCCTATGTAGCCCCATGCGCAATAGTGGCAGTGGAATGCCTTGCTTGGGGTGAAATGATTAAAAAAAACAAAAAAAAATCAAACAACACGAGATTAAAAATACTAGAATTTTTTTATTCTTTTTCTTCCTTTCATAATCTCTCATGAAGAATGAATAAGAGTGAAGCATTTAAGATTTTTGAACATTTCTTATTTGTTCTTTAAGAAGTAAATTACTGATAAGTAATTGAAACTCACCTGAAGTGAGCTGAATGTGTAATGCTCCTCGTGCCAATAACATTTCCACCGAGCTTCTCTACAGCATTTCTTATTTGTTCTTTATATCATGATTCTTTCAGATTCCAAGCCATATTTGATCCCAATTTCTATCTATCTGGGCACCTCGGCATTGTGGTGTAATGGTTAGCAAGTTCGTCTTGCTAGAATCATTATAACTGAGTAGTGAGTTCGATCCTCACTGGGTACCCCTTACTTTTGGCTGTGAGTTATGTCTAAGTTATGCTTAGAAAATCACCTTCCTCCAGGTTTGGAGGTTGGGCGCAGAGCTAACAATCCTGCCCCATAAAAAACAGTTTGTTACGGAAACAGCAAAAATGCTGCCCTACACACCATCTCTCTCTCTATATATATATATATGCAGGTTTCAGGAAAATAACAGATAATGTTTGATGGTTAAGTTTTTATGTAATTTTTCATGTGATCTTCTGATTGTTTTTTCTTTTGACAACATAATTATATAAAGATTGTCCAAATGTTTTGTTTATTCAAAAACTTTCGGCTATACTTTTAGCCATTTTTGAGGATAAATGTTATTTTACATGTAACAGAATGTATGTGGTGTTATGTATGATGTATAGTAGTGGTATGTGTTATATACCAAACACTGTAAGCATGTTGTTAACATGTTTGTCATTGATGTTATGGAGTGTTGGTTTTATTTTTTATCAATAAAGCCGCCATTATTTTTAGTCTTTTTTTTGCATGTGGATGATATGATATTTTTGTTTTCAAGAAGTATATTCCAGAAAAGGTTTGGTAGGTCTCCATGTGTGTTTAAATGAGATCAAATTGAGCTCCATGGGGAGAGATGTAGCATGTGTCTTCGAGTCAGTTTTGTAGTGTTATGGCCGATATAATTATTTATGAAATTAGGATCAAGAACGCTGCTCTTCAAGGGACATGTGAATTCATAAATAATATTGGTTCGTTGTAGTTATGATCTTGTGGGTGAATTGCTGTTTTTGATGATGAGGTTAGTCATTTTAAATTTGGTATAATAGATGAGTAATTTAGTTTTTAATCTTTAATTTAATTTAATAAAAATTAATTTTAATATATATATTATGTCTGTTTTTTCTTTAATTTATTCAAAAGATTACCTGATTTTTCTCTATATGAGGAGCTAATTGTGCCAGAAAGTGGGGTTAAAATTTTGGCTTGTATGTCGACTTGTTTATGTGGAGGGCAATAATTATTTCTGATCTAATGAATATCATTGGGACAATCAGGTTTATCTAATTTGCAAAGTGTGGGTGTTTTAGGGTGATGTCTAATGAGTTTTAACCAGGAACTGTCTTCATTTTGTAATAATTTCTTGTTTTCCTTTTTGAATTTTTGTATCTCTTTTATTATCTTCTGACCATTTATCTAAACTTATTCATAAATGGAACTTTGTTTCTGTGTGCGTGTCTCTGTGTGTGTGTGTGTGTCCGTTACCTATAGACTCCGAAATGGCTGAACTGATTTTCTTGAAAATTTACACAGTTGTACTATAAGCATCTGCGAGTGTTCTTAGCTAGATTTTGTATCGAGGTACCCCAAATAAATATCTAAAATCGATAATTGAAAAAATCGGGTTATAGAAGGAGTGGTCCAATTTTAATCAAATTTGATACACTCACATAAGAAACAATATTCAGAAGTTTCAAGGTTTCAGTTCTTACAATAGTGAAGAAAATCGATAATATATATACATAAAAGGCAAGATGTTTGTGCGTGTATCTGTTTATCTGCCTGTATGTCTGTATTTTTTCAGCCCTTTTATTTTAGTTTTTGCTTCAGGTTTGGCACTAAGTAGGTATAATTGTAGTTCTTAGTCTCAGCCATGATACCATTTTCTCAGAGGACTTATTTAGCCTTCAAAATTCAGTTAACAACAAAAAAATCATTTGATATCGATACCAGGAAATCAAAATTTGACTTACATCCATTCATTTTTCTTTCAGTCTACGGTTTCACTTTAACTGGAAACAACTATTGCTTTTTAGTCTTTCGTGCTGACATCCAAAGAGTCTGAGCTCCAGGACCATGGATTAGTTTTAAAGCTTCCATTGCACCCAAGCAACACCGGGCTATACTGCTAGTTTTCTTATAAATGTTATCAACTTTAAGAAGGAGTTTAATTTTTTGTTGATAAATATGTTTGCCTATGATTATAACTCCACTCACCATCTTGCTACTGGATTGCCAAAAAATGGTATTACTGATTTCATTTTAAAAACCACCAAATATAATGACTCGAATTTCATCAAAGGATACTTTTAGGGCCTAATTGCAGCCAAACTTGAAAAAAAAACAAGAAAACATTGAAACTACATGTCCTCACAGACATATGAAATCCCCGAAAGAAATATCTAATAACAAAAACATGCACAGAGCCTGTCTGCAGTTTGTACTGCCACTTTGCTGAGCAGACATTAGTTACAGTTTCTGGGAGAAAGTGCATTATCTGGTGTGATCAACAATTTCAACAGGTTCTGTATGCTTGAAGCCTTGATCACAATGACCTCTAACTTTGTGCCAACACCACCATCCATATCTTCTGAATAGTTACATCAGGCTATTTTAAATCACAGGGGAGCACGTCAATGTGGTGTAATGGTTAACAAGCTTGTTTCACTAGAACCTATTATAACTGACTAATGAATTTGACTCTCTCTTGGTACCCCATATTTTTGTCCTTGTGCCATATCTAAGCAGCACTTAGAAAATCCCCAGTTTAACTCACAGAGCTTGGGATCAACCCATGGTATGGTCACCTAGCAAAATACCATTGGGAAAGGTATTAATCTGTCTCTTCCCTCCATGTATGGGTTAAATAATAGGACAGATTAGGTTCTATAGCCTTGGCTGGCCACCAGTCTACTGCAGAAATCAATGGCAACCTACTACGGGATAATCTTCTGCCCAGTCAGTCATGTCTCTTTTGAGACATGATCGCCCAAGCGTATATCATGTATGGCACTCAACTGACCAACAGTGTCACCTGCTATAATTACCTCTCCAGGTTGATGATATTGCAAAGTCCCCTCCCTGACAAGTCAATTATGGTGCAATTCAAATCACGGTTTCCTCGTTGAGAAACAAATATTCTAAGCACTTAGACAGTCATACTGAAAAGTTCTTTGCTCAACACACTTACCTAGAATTTGATAAAATGACCAAACATTTTTTTTTTAAGCTCTTCTTAGTCAGGTTCTGGAAACTTGACTAACGAGAAAGAAGGCTGTGGTAAATCATTACATGTGTTCCAATTGAAAATTGATATTCTAAGTCGACAATAAGAATATTGAAATCCAAATCTATAATTAATGATGACACCTCTAAAGATATTTGCAGACAAACGCGAAAATAAATCTTCAATTTATTATTAACAAATTTCAGCTTAGTCCAAAACAAAGCATTTAGTTAGGATCAAATTTATGAGGCCAGCTAAAATCTTTTGTAAAGTAGGCTACATGACTGAGTGAATGAGGTTGCCATCTACTTGTTTCTGCTAAGCAGTTACTACATCAAGATAGCTAGCTGTGTGACAACCACTTCGTTTGTTTGAAATTAAGTAGTCAGTTTGGAGAAAAAAAAAGTCTTTTCTAATGGAGACATTCTGCATATGACGATAAAAAACATCCAGCAAGAAGGCCTGTGATTGGGAGGTTTTGAAGAGTATATTAATTGCTGTTGGTCTCTAATCCACGCTGACCTAGGGTAGAAGTAGGCAATCTCTCTGTTTCTCGACCAGGAGACCGTGATTTGAATTGCACCATAGTTGACTTGTCGGGGAGGAGACTTTGCGATATCATCAACCTGGAGAGGTAATTATAGCAGGTGACACTGTTGGTTAGTTGAGTACCATACATGATACACGCTTGGGCGATCATGTCTCAAAAGAGACATGACTGACTGAGCAGAAGATTATCCTGCAGGAGGTTGCCATTGATTTCTACAGTAGACTGGTGGCCAGCCAAGGCTATAGAACCTAATCTGTCTTATTATTAGATCTAGGAGGCTGTCTCTCTGTAAACAAAGAGACTGCCTACTTGGACTGCACATTATTACTATCTAGTGCTTGCCCCTCCACCATTTTTCTCCATTTTCCGTAACCTTTCATTTTCCTTTTTAAATATCTTTAAACAGGTTGGTCATTTTTCGTTGTCTTATTTTTTATTTTACCATCAAGAAAATGCTTGTAAATTTACTTTATTTCTTGCACTTATATGTTTTTGTACAACCTACAACTTATTTAAATATATGACCAGCAATATATCTGACTCTCTTCAAAATTCTCTTTACAAAATAACATCAATGAAACTTGATCTACAAACTGATTTCTCAGAAAGAATATATATTCTGTTCATATGAACCCATTGTAAAAATCTTACTATCATTAAATACGGTGTCAAAGTTGATATGCTGAACTAAACCAAACCTCTTAGAGAAAAATTCCTTGTTACATCAAAAGTACAAAAAAAAGTAGAGGCAGTTCATTTTCTCAACCCCTTTTTAATTCTGAACAGTGCCACCTAGTGGACATCTTGATAGAAAAAGTGGTGGGGGGGGGGGCTAATCACCACATCTAAGAGATCAGTACGCTTTCTCAGTGCCAAAATGGAAATCCAGTTGCAAGAACATTTTTAGACAGAAATAATTTACCAGTTATTTTCTGATTGATGATATCATAAAAATACAGAAACATTTTTTTTCTGACAATACCAAGGCTAGTTTCAAATGGTAAAAAAAACAGAAAATGCTTTCTTTTTCAGCTTTCAATACAACTTCACTTTTCACCAATTCATCTTACCATTCAATACAACTTCACTTTTCACCAATTCATCTTACCATTCAATACAATTTCACTTTTCATCAATTCATCTTACCATTCAATACAACTTCACTTTTTACCAATTCATCTTACCATTCAATACAACTTCACTTTTCACCAATTCATCTTACCATTCAATACAACTTCACTTTTCACCAATTCATCTTACCATTCAATACAATTTCACTTTTCATCAATTCATCTTACCATTCAATACAACTCCCACTTTTTACCAATTCATCTTACCATTCAATACAACTTCACTTTTTACCAATTCATCTTACCATTCAATACAATTTCACTTTTCACCAATTCATCTTACCATTCAATACAACTTCATTTTTTACTAATTCATCTTTTTGTAAATAAATTCCTTAGGCTGTTTCATTAAAATGACATGTGTCTTTCCTTGTCGTTATCCCTACATACTTCAAATTCATAAAGTGTAAAATATTAAAATCTTTTTAAAAGTTCTTAAACTGAAAGGCTTAATCAATAGTAAAATAAAAAAATGCAGATTATGATTTTCATTTCTTTTAACATTTCTTTAAAAACTCATTCGGTATAAGCATATTTTGTTTTAGTTTCTGTAGGAACTGAACATGAAATTTTTGGGACATGTAATGAGGAGGGAGGGCTTGGAGAATCTGATACTCATAGGTCAGATAGAGGGAAAGTGACACAAAGAAAAGCAATGTGTAACATATTTGATGAACTTGAGCAGATCAGGGTTTGGGAGGGGTAACAGGAGAAAGGGTGTTAATCTGACTGCCAAGTATTAGACCAGGGTGACTCAACCCAACTCAACCCAACTCAACTCCACCTCGAGAGGCATATTCTTCCAGTATTCATAATAATAGGAAGAGTTCATTATAGTCCGAAAAGGGTAGGTCACATAGGATGTACGTTGTGGTGCATTGGATATTGGCTCAGAACAAGAAATTGGGGAGCCGAGTTCGAATTCCAACTGAATTCATTGCATTCACTTACGTGCAAATACCCTTGGGAAAGGTATTAATCCATCTATTCCTTCCAGTTATGGTTAAATAACAGGACAGATTGGGTTCTATAGCCTTGGTCGGCAACCAGTCTACTGCAGAAAGCAATGGCAACCTACTGCGGGATAATCTTCTGCCCAGTCAGTCATGTCTTTTTTGAGACATGATCGCCCAAGCGTGTATCACATATGGCACTTAACTGACTGATCTGTTAAAATGAGATGTTAGTGTTATTTTCTTTTATGCATAATTTAGATGGCAATTTATCCATTGCACTGTGTGTGTGTGTGTGTGTGTGTGTGTGTGTGTGTGTGTGTGTGTGTGTGTGTGTCCTTTCATGCTCAGGGAGATAACCTGTGGCCAACATATTTACACTGTTTTGCTATCATGTTTAGTCTTTCCTTCCTCCTCTTTTTATTTGCACATTACCTTTTCATTACTTGAGAGAGATGTATAGAGAGAGGGGGTAAAGAGAGAGAAAGAGAGAGTGTGTGTGTGTTTAGAGAGTGAGAGAGAGGAACAGATAGAGAGAAAGAGATATGGTTTTAAAGAAAGGCAAATGCTTCATTTTAATAGAGAGGGTTGTCGAGAGAGAGAAGGAGAGAGAGCGATAAATAGAAATAGAGGAAGAATGACAGAGAGGGAAAGAGAGAGAGAGAGAGAGAAAAAGAGAGAGCTTGAAAGAGAAATGGGTTTTAAAGGAAAGCAAATGCTTAATTTTAAATTTTTGTTTATATATTTTTTTTTTATTTATTTATTTATTTTTTTTCAATCATTTCACTCCAAGCAAGGCAATAACGCCACTGATGCACAGGGGGCTACGTAAGAGTAACAAGATTGGAAAAGAGAAAGCCAGAAACCACATCCTAAATAGGGAACAAGGGATGAGCCTCTTCACCTGTTCAATAGACGTGGGTGGAGTGTGAACTGGGCGATAGTTTAGTCTATCTACTCCAATTGAAAAAAATAAAAATAAAAATAAAAAAAATAAAGAAAAGAGTGAAAAGATTGGAAAAGAGAAAGCTGGAAACTGCATCCTAAACAGGAAACAAGGGATGAGCCTCTTCACCTGTTCAATAGATATGGGTGGAGTGTGAACCGGGCGGTAGTTTAGTCTATCTACTCCAATTGAAAAAAATAAAAATAAAAATAAAAAAAAATAAAGAAAAAAGTGAAAAGATTGGAAAAGAGAAAGCTGGAAACCGCATCCTAAACAGGAAACAAGGGATGAGCCTCTTCACCTGTTCAATAGACGTGGGTGGAGTGTGAACCGGGCGGTAGTTTAGTCTATCTACTCCAATTGAAAAAAATAAAAATAAAAATAAAAAAAAATAAAGAAAAGATTGGAAAAGAGAAAGCCGGAAACTGCATCCTAAACAGGAAACAAGGGATGAGCCTCTTCACCTGTTCAATAGACGTGGGTGGAGTGTGAACCGGGCGATAGTTTAGTCTATCTACTCCAATTGAAAAAAAAAATTTAAATTTAAAAAAAATAAAGAAAAGATTAGAAAAGAGAAAGCCGGAAACTGCATCCTAAACAGGAAACAAGGGATGAGCCTCTTCACCTGTTCAATAGACGTGGGTGGAGTGTGAACCGGGCGATAGTTTAGTCTATCTACTCCAATTGAAAAAAAAAATTTAAATTTAAAAAAAATAAAGAAAAGATTGGAAAAGAGAAAGCCGGAAACTGCATCCTAAACAGGAAACAAGGGATGAGCCTCTTCACCTGTTCAATAGACGTGGGTGGAGTGTGAACCGGGCGGTAGTTTAGTCTATCTACTCCAATTATTTTTTATTTTATTTTATTTATTTGTTATCTGTACGTAAATAAAATGTTATAATCATTCTGTTAGAAATGTTTGTGAATTGAATTTGAGAAGAATTTACCAATGTTTCTTTGGGCATTACAACTGAAGGGCGGGTTATTTCTGCTTATTTCTGCCTACTTTGTTTTTACCAAAGAATTCTAAACCAGTGTTGAGCTTATGTTTTTCTAAAGCATTAATGTATTTAAATTTCGAGTTGTTAAAAATTTTCTATTTACTCTCATTAGAAAATAAAGCAAATTTCTTCTTCTTCTTCTTTTTCTTCGTGTGCTATCTCCCTTCAAGACGTAGGTGATCATGGACTTCCACTTGGCTCTGTCTCTTGTCACTCTCAATAATTTTTCTCTTGATATATCTTCCAAGCCCCCCTCCATCAACCATTTGCTTAGACATAACAAGTATATCTTGCACTGCTTTCCCCTGTTTCTTTCATTTATCCAACCTGTGAGTATCAATTTCTCCAGGCCTTCCTTCCTCATTACGTGTCTTAAGAACCTCATTTGTTTCTTCCTGATATTTATTACAAGTTTTTTTTCTCATTTGCATCCTTTCCAACACCTCATTGTTGCACATGTGCTCTGTCCATGGTATCCTCAGCATCCTTCTGTAAAACCACATTTCTGCTGCCTCAAGCCTCTCTTTCATTTTTGATGAGATTGTCCAGCATTCACTCCCATACAGAAGCACAGATATCACATCCAGTACTCTTTTCTTTGTTTCCAAAGAGATTTTTCTGTTTTTCAGTACTCTGGTTATCTTTTTTCTAATGCATTAATGTATTTAAATTTGAAGTTGTTAAAAATTTCCTTATTACTAGAGATTGTACATACACAAAATTGGATTGTTTTATACCATTTATTAATGATAGTATGGTGGTGCTTTGATACCTTGTTGATGTATTTGAGATACAGCATATCAAAATAAATATTTTGCCATCATTTTTGACAGTACAGACACACTAGTATATATATACAGTACTGTGCAAAAGTATTAGGACAAGAACTATTTTATCTTTTATTAGGCATATTGACAGAAAATAAACAATTTAATTAAAATAATTTTATTTGATTTACTCAACAAATGCTTTAACAAGAAAAAATACTTGTTACAAAATAAATTTAATATTTAGTATAATAGCCACTTGCTTTGATCACAGCCTTCATTCTGTCAGGCATTGACATCACAGGCATTGACATCACAGGCTTCTTCAATGTATCTAATGGTATCTCCTGCCAAGCAGCTTGTATTTGTTACCAAAGTGTGTCTTGCAAAGTAACATTAGATTTCTCAATTCGAGAGGGGGGAATAAGAAAAAAGTCAGTCATATCCAAGGATAATAGAATAATGAGTAGTTTCAAAATAACTTGTTTAATAGAAAATAGGAAAAATTAAATATAACTTCTTAATACATTTCTTTTACACCTAGTTTTAAAGAATCAATATTTATTAGCAATTTACTTGGCTTTTCATCCTGTATTTGAATTTCAGTGAGGTTTTTAGGAAAATCACCCCTGTCTTAATACTTTTGCACACTACCAGCAGTGTGCAAAAGTGTTAGGACATGGGTGATTTTAAACTTTATTCCAATGCCTCATAAAAGATAAAATAGTTCTTGTTCTAATACTTTTGCATAGTACTATATATATATATATATATATACATACACTGCTTTTAGCTTTTGTTTATTTACAAGTAAAACAAAATTAATTCTTGATAATTGTTAAAAGTTCACATGCAAGATTAAAAATAATGGAGACATTACTAATAAAAAAGAGAAATCAGATATTTAATAACATCAATTATGAACACGATAACAATGTGCTTACAGTGTTTGAAACTTTACATACACAAGACTCTATATTTTCTAAACACATCCTGTTAAATATAACAGACAATGACTGTCTATTATATTTAATCATGAGCCGTTCTAAACATCATATTTTTCAGGTGAAAATAAAGACAAACATTGTTCAACATTTATATATTTTTTTATTATATGGTTCTAAGCTTTCAGCTCACATGAGCCATCTTCAGAGAGGTTACAGGGACGTTAACATAAAAACATCCACCATCAAAGATGATTTTATCTTGTGTTGACATAAAACATTGCTATGCAACAATAATTCACCAATAGCAGATGCAGTTAGTAAAATTGTAATGCGGTTCTATGACATCACACCGTGTGAGAGACCGAAATGTTAACAGAACCATATGTCTAAATGCAATGTAATGTGTTGTGACCAGATTGAAATGTGATTTTATTAAGTGTGGGTTGTTTTGATTTAATGTAGATGGCCTCCAGTATCTGAAGGTTGTTTTTACTGTGCAATAAAAGATTATCCAACTGTTGGACAATTTTTATCTTTATTTTCACCTGAAATTAAAGCCAAAATTTGATGTTTAGAATGGCTCAGGATTAAGCATAATAGACATACATTGTCTGTTATATTTAACAGTATATGTTTAGAAAATTATCTGCTGCCTTGATACACTAAATTTAAGGCTCATAAACAATTTAAACCTGGTTTGAATACAATCAATTTTGATATTTCCAACAACGTACTCAAATGTCTGTAATCAGACCAGGGACCACAACACCACTATTTTGTCACTGTCTTCGGCCATCCACCACGGTAGGGATGGACTTATATTTTCAATACAATTATCTTTATTGTTAATAGCTTAAATGTTCTATGTTTACTGTGTGTTAATATTTACTCTTTGATAATGGCTTATGTGAGCCGAAAGCTTAGACCCGATAAAAAATTCAACAAATACTGTGATTTTTTGTTGTCTTTTAATGACATCACCATCAAGTATATCAGACGGTATGAACGGATCCTACACAAAATTAATAGACAAAACTTGTCTATATTATTCAATGAAACCTGCATTAATGAAAAAATGCTGCCAAAATGCACACAATCTATATATATATATATATATATATATATATATATATATAAAGCTGGATAAGTTCAATAAAATAAATGTATAAGTGATCTTGTCACAGAAGAAAATTTAGAAACTTTCTGTGCTATGTTTCTTCAGAGCAATCATGGCTCTCTGCATCTTTCTAATTCTTACAGCTCTTAGTACCTTTAGTTTTGGTATTTCTTCAGAGCAATCATGGCTCTCTGCATCTTTCTAATTCTTACAGCTCTTAGTACCTTTAGTTTTGGTATTTCTTCAGAGCAATCATGGCTCTCTGCATCTTTCTAATTCTTACAGCTCTTAGTACCTTTAGTTTTGGTATTTCTTCAGAGCAATCATGGCTCTCTGCATCTTTCTAATTCTTACAGCTCTTAGTACCTTTAGTTTTGGTATTTCTTCAGAGCAATCATGGCTCTCTGCATCTTTCTAATTCCTACAGCTCTTAGTACCTTTAGTTTTGGTATTTCTTCAGAGCAATCATGGCTCTCTGCATCTTTCTAACTCTTACAGCTCTTAGTACCTTTAGTTTTGGTATTTCTTCAGAGCAATCATGGCTCTCTGCATCTTTCTAATTCCTACAGCTCTTAGTACCTTTAGTTTTGGTATTTCTTCAGAGCAATCATGGCTCTCTGCATCTTTCTAATTCCTACAGCTCTTAGTACCTTTAGTTTTGGTATTTCTTCAGAGCAATCATGGCTCTCTGCATCTTTCTAATTCCTACAGCTCTTAGTACCTTTAGTTTTGGTATTTCTTCAGAGCAATCATGGCTCTCTGCATCTTTCTAATTCTTACAGCTCTTAGTACCTTTAGTTTTGGTATTTCTTCAGAGCAATCATGGCTCTCTGCATCTTTCTAATTCTTACAGCTCTTAGTACCTTTAGTTTTGGTATTTCTTCAGAGCAATCATGGCTCTCTGCATCTTTCTAATTCTTACAGCTCTTAGTACCTTTAGTTTTGGTATTTCTTCAGAGCAATCATGGCTCTCTGCATCTTTCTAATTCTTACAGCTCTTAGTACCTTTAGTTTTGGTATTTCTTCAGAGCAATCATGGCTCTCTGCATCTTTCTAATTCTTACAGCTCTTAGTACCTTTAGTTTTGGTATTTCTTCAGAGCAATCATGGCTCTCTGCATCTTTCTAATTCTTACAGCTCTTAGTACCTTTAGTTTTGGTATTTCTTCAGAGCAATCATGGCTCTCTGCATCTTTCTAATTCTTACAGCTTCCTTAGTACCTTTAGTTTTGGTATTTCTTCAGAGCAATTCATGGCTCTCTGCATCTTTCTAATTCCTACAGCTCTTAGTACCTTTAGTTTTGGTATTCCTCCCAAACACTGTTCTGCCATCCATTTGCTTTATCAAGTATGTCACACATTGTTTCCCATCTTTTTTTCACTCTATTTGTCCTGTGAGTATCAAATTCTCCAAGCCCTCCTTCCTTATTACATGCCCCTAAAACTTATGTATTCTCTTTTCATTTCTATTCTCTTCAAATCTTTGTCATTGCTCACGTGTTTGGTCCATGGTATCCTCAGCATCTTATATTTGATATTAAGGCTGAGTGGATATCGACTTGGAATGAGAAATCGGGGAGCCGAGTTTGAATTCCAACTAAATTCCTTGCATTCACTTATGTGCAAATATCCTTGGGAAAGGTATTAATCCATCTCTTCCCTCCAGTTATGGGTTAACAGATTGGGTTCTATAGCCTTGGCTGGCAACCAGTCTACTGCAGAAAGCAATGGCAACCTACCGCGGTAGAATCTTCTGCCCAGTCAGTCATGTCTCTTTCGAGACTTGATCGCCCAAGTGTGTATCACACATGGCACTTAACTGACTGACTAAATATAATAGTTGGAATCATGATTAAGGCTTCTACTGGTCATAAAGTGGGGGATCTGTTTTCTATTGTTATGAAGTAATAAACTGATCCCCCACTAATTACTACTTAATAATAGAATATCTCTCTTCTCCCTCTAGGCATGAGTCAAATAAGAGGATAGATTAGATTCAATAGCCTTCATTGGTAATGCAGAAAGCAATGTCAACCTACAGCGGCATATTCTTCTGCCCAGTCACTTATGTCCATTTCGAGACATGCGTGTATCAGGTATGGCACTTAACTTACTGACTGACTTCTGCAAAACATGTCAAAATAATCATTTCCTAAATTGTCTTGTATTCTTGTGTTTCACAGGGCAGACACAAATTATTTCTTTAAATTCCTTCCTTCACCAACATGATGTTCATTTTGGTCAGCACACATATTGTTTTGGGAAATGGGTTTTTAGAAAATGATTAAAATTGCCAGAGACCCCTATAGCAATATCTAGAGTAAAAAGAAATTCCTCATTTTGTAAGACTGCTTTTGTTTGAGGTGGGTGCTAAATTAAATTTTGCATTGTGGTGCAATGAATATCGGCCTGGAATAAGAAATCGGGAACCAAAATCAAATTCCAGTTGAATTTGTTTCAATCACTTATGCACAAATACTCATAGGAAAGATATTAATCCATCTCTTCTCCCTCTAGTTATGAGTTAAAAGGCAGGAAAGCTTGGCTTCTATAGCCTTGGTTGGCAACCAGTCTACGCAGAAAGAAATGGCAACCTATGGAGGGAAAAAATTCTGTCTAGTCAGTCGTGGATCAAAAGGGACATGATTGCCCGAGTCAGTGTCCCATGTGGCACTTAATTGACTGAAGCTTACAAGTCAATGTTATTGAGTTCACTTGTCCACTGTTCAGATATTGAACCAAGATGAGGTTAGCTGCTACAAATCATTAAATCTTGTAGTTAAATTCTCTTTCCTCCTTTGTGATCTGAGGTCAGGAGAAACACCAAAGACAAAGGAATACAATACTAATATATACATATATATATATATTTTTTTTTTTATATACACATACACACATCTCTGACATGTCCTGGTTGGCCTTAAATTACAGTTTAAATTGCTTCCTTTCTCAAAGTCACCTAATACTTCCAGAAATTCAACACCGGGCTTGACCTGAAAACATCTAATAATGAGAGAGAGCTAAGCCAAAGTAACTTTATTGGTGTCCAGTTACTGTAGCCTAGTTTTTCTCCAACCTGAGTTAAAGGCCAGAGATTTGGTGTTTTTAACCCTTTTATTATGCAATCAGGTTTAAGTTGCAAGACAGAAAAATATACTGAATTAATTGAAAATACAAAACTTTTTTTTAATTTTCAAAGAAAAGATAAGAAGAGATCAAAGACAATAAAGTTTTAGAATAACAGGAACTCTATCTATCTATCCCAGTCTCTTCATCACTATCTATCTATCTATCTATCTATCTATCTATCTATCTATCTATCCAGTCTCTTCACATCTATCTATCTATCTATCTATCTATCTATCTATCTATCTATCCCTAGTCTCTTCCCATCTATCTACATCTATCTATCTATCTATCTATCTATCTATCTATCTATCCTTATCTATCTATCTATCTATCTATCTATCTATCTATCTATCTATCTATCTATCTATCTATCCCAGTCTCTTCACATCTATCTATCTATCTATCTATCTATCTATCTATCTATCTATCCAAGCTTATTCATATCTATCTATCTATCTATCTATCTATCTATCTATCTATCTATCTATCTATCTATCTATCCCAGTCTTAACTCTATCTATCTATCTATCTATCTATCTATCTATCTATCTATCTATCTATCTATCTATCCAAGCTTATTCTATCTATCTATCTATCTATCTATCTATCTATCTATCTATCTATCTCTAATGATATTTTTTTTTCAGAAAACAACATTATTCTTCATTTTGATTCTTTTTCGAAAATATTTCAGTTATCCAGAATTCTAAAGAATCCAAACATATTTTTCCGCCCCTTTTCAGCTGGATAATCAAGGAAATATTGTCAAAACCTCAAAAGAGATGAAAAATAAATATTGCGGTATTCTGTTGCCAGATAATTTCATTTAATCCTTGTCGACGAAGTGTACAAATCCTTCTTTATCCGATATCAAAAAGAATATAGTTTGGCTCAGAAATTGATAAACTCATTTTATATCAAATATCTATAGAGATCTAAATGCATGAAACCCTACTCGTAAAGATCATATGGCTCGTTGATAATGTGATGTGTAGATGTGTGTAGATCTATCTATCTATCTATCTCTCTCTCTCTCTCTCTCTCTCTATATATATATATATATATATATATATATATATATATATACATATTTTTATAGTTTGAACAGCTTACTCAGCTTACTCAGTCTGTTTCTCAGTTAGGTTAGTTAAATTCACCGTGTCTTGCCGAATATTGTACGCTTCTCTTAAAATAACCCCACCATGAAATAAAGAACTTTTTCTCTCAATTTTCGCTTTAAATTCCTTTAAGTTTTGGATAACCGCTCATGTATGTACATGCGTGTTTATATAAATATATATATTATTTGTGAGTGTGCGTACATGTGCGTGCGTATATATAAGATTAAATAAATTACAAATATTGTGACTGCTTATTTTTAATAAAATCCATTCATACTCATGGATAATATTTCACGTATTATAATTGAAAGATGTCAGAAATGAGCTGTAACATTGACAGATGTTATTATCATTCATTTCTCAATGTTCCCAAGTACTTTCAATAACCTTCCGAGATCATCTTCAAGGGTTTAATTTTTGTAGTAACAAAAATTAACTGCAAAACTGTATTGCTACAAATTGCTGTAATTTTTTTCTTCTTTTGAGTGCAAGAGAACCCTAAATGACGCCAAACTGTTGTTTGCTGAGAGAATGCGACAGCACATAGCTGACCGCAAGTTCGGCTCCAAGGACTATTGGAGGATTTGCAAACGAGTGCTGAACAATAGCAAATCCTCAATACCTCCTTTAATCCATGAATTTGAGGTTCTCACATCATCTGCGGACAAAGCTGAGTGCTTTGCCCGCAAATTCTCATCCAACTCCACATTTGACTCATCTGGAGTACACCCACCCGACTTCCCTATTAGAACTGAGGCCAAACTGCACGATGTATATATATCCCCAACAGTAGTATCCCGAGTAATTTCAAAACTTGACCCCCATAAGGCGAGTGGAGATGATGGAATTCCAGTGATAGTCCTTAAGAGGTGTGCTCCTGAACTTTCCCCTGTCCTCTCTAAACTATTTAACTACTGCCTTTCTGCTTCCTGCTTTCCTGCATGCTGGAAGTTCTCTTCAGTCGTTCCTGTATTTAAGAATTGTGGTGAACCCTCGGACCCATCCAACTATCGCCCTATCAGTCTTCTACCGATATTCGGGAAAGTGTTCGAGGCCATAATCAATACCAAAGTAGTTCAACATCTTACTGCCCACAAACTCATCTCATCTACACAAATGACACCACAATATACTCCTGCACCAGTAAGAAACCTGTCATGGCGGATAGACATAATCTCGCTACTGACCTTGAACTGGATCTACACTCTGTGGTGAACTGGGGCAAGAAGTGGCTTGTCAACTTCAATGCATCTAAGACCAAGCTGTTGTCTGTCAACCATCACAGGCAACCTCTCCTGCCTCCTATAAGCATGGACCAAGCGATTCTCCCTGAGAGCAATACACTGCGCTTCCTCGGCCTTACCCTCTCCTCAGACCTCAAATGGAACCACTATATCGAATCCATAGCTAAATCTACTGCTAAGAAGGTTGGGTCACTATGTCAATCCAGGATGTTTTTTCCACCTGAATCCATCCTGCATATATACAAGTCAACCATCCGTCCGTGCATGGAGTACTGCTGCCATTTATGGTCAGGTGCCCCTGCCATTCTCCTCAGTGTTCTCAACAGGCTCCAAAGGAGAGTCTGTAATGTGATAGGTACTGATCTGGTGGCTCGACTGCAGCCACTTCCCCACCGACGAAATGTGGCCTCCCTTTGTCTGTTCTATAAATACTTTCATGGCTTCTGCTCCAACGAACTTAAGTCACTGGTGCCTCCTCAACAGGTGTTTACTCGTGCAACCAGACTAGCAACTGGGTCCCACCCATTCACAGTTAGGTTAGCCAAATGCAGACAACAATTCTACTCCTGCAGCTTCTTCTCTTGCACTTCCCGCCTGTGGAACTCACTCCCGTATTCCTGCTTTCCTGATGGCTACAACCTCCAGAAATTTAAATGCAAAGTCAATACTCATCTATTAACCACTGGACTCTAGCTCTCTCCCCACCCCCGTATATTCTTCCCTTTCTCTCCACCTATGTATCTGTCATCACACCTGCATTCTCATCTTTCTATTGCTCCTTTCTGACTAGTTTGTACTCCTCACTCTCTTCTAATTAATCTTTTTACAGTTATGTAGCCCCCCCGCTCATCAGTGGCATTTTCGCCTTGCTCGGGGTGAAATGATTAAACAAAAACGGTTGACAAATTGCTTAGCGTTCATTAGAACATGAAAATTATCCAAAATGGAATTTTTTATATATATATATATTTTTTTTTTTAATCATATCACCCCGAGCAAGGTGGTAACACCACTGATGAGCAGGGGGCTATGTAAGAGTGAAAAGATTGGAAAAGAGAAAACCGGAAACCACATCCTAAACAGGAAACAAGGGATGAACCTCTTCACCCATTCAATAGACATGGGTGGACTGTAAACCGGTGATAGTTTAGTCTCTCTACTCCAATTGAGAAAAAAAAAAGAAAAGAGTGAAAAGATTGGAAAAGAGAAAGCCGGAAACCACATCCTAAATAGGAAACAAAGGATGAGCCTCTTCACCTGTTCTTTCTTTCTTACTTTCTTTCTTTCATTTCTTCCTTTTTCTTTTTTTTCTGTCATTCCTTTCTTCCTTTCTTGCTTTCTTACTTACTTACTTTGTTTCTTTCTTTTTTACTTTGTTCTTTTCTTTATTACGTACTTTGTTTCTTTGTTTCTTATTTTCTTTATTTTTTTCTTCTTTCTTACTTTGTGGCTTTCTTTCTTACTTTCTTTCTTTCTTTCTTTCTTTCTTTCTTACTTTGTTTGTTCATTTCTTTCTTATTTTGTTTGTTTGTTTCTTTCTTTCTTTTTATCACTTAAATCAAGCAGAATGTTGTAATATTGATAATACAACTATACTACAACAAGAAAACAACAAAAGCAAACTACAGATTCTCAAGGCAATATTCATTAAAAAACTTAAGCAGTCAATTAATACAATCAGCTATGTGTAGTGTAGTAATGTTTTAAAATGTTTCTAAAAAGAACAGTGTTTTCATGCTTTAACCTGTGCATCACCATGGCATTACAATCTCAATCAAAAATTAATTAAATCTTCTTTGCTTGACCATATTTAATTAAAGATGCTTGAACGAAAGGTTACTGCCCACATATACATTAATATGTGTGTGTGCCCGTATATATATATAAAAGGCAAGATGTTTGTGCGTGTGTCCGTTTATCTGTCTGTATGTCCCCCACACAAATCCACAACTCCTATCCAATTCTCACCAAACTCCACACAAACATTCCCTAGGCCGAATAAGAGCTCCAGGACCATGGATCAGCTTTAAAGCTCCCAACACACCCGAGCAACGCCAGGCCATACTGCTAGTTATTACTGAATCATTGTACTATCAAATAAGACTCATTTACTTCAAAGGAAATTATACTGAATAATTTAGCAATATTACGATGTAATATTTTATAGTGTTTTTAGGAGTTTTAGTGTGATTTCCAATAAAGAATGCAAATTTATAACATTTTGTGTTACAAGTTGTGCACAGCAGTACCATGAGATTATATAGACTTATCTATTTTTTGTTTTTATTAATTACTAGCAGTATAACCTGGCGTTGCTCGGGTGTAACGAAAGCCCCAAAACCAATCCACGGTCCTGGAGCCCAGACCCAGCCCAAAGGATACCTGTGCAAACCTGGTGAAAATTGGACAAAAACTGTGGATCTGCACAAAGGACATACAGACAGATAAACAGACAAAAAACACAAACATCTTACCTGTTATATATATATATATATATATATATATATATATATATATATATTATCAATTCTCTGCACCATTGCAAGAACTGCAACTCTGAAACCTCCTGCCCACATATACATTAATATGTGTGTGTGCCCGTATATATATATATATATATATATATATATATATATATATATGTGTGTGTGTGTGTGGTGTGTGTGTGTGTGTGTATTACCGGCCATAATTATTAGGCGACACGGTGGAAATTTCTGTTTTGAGACAGAATCTCGACATCAGGCAATGTTAGATGTTGGCTGTGAAAATGATTTACACTATATTAAAAAATGATTTAAAAATTTTTGTCTGAATGAATTGTTTTCTCATTTGATCAAAGTACCAATTTTTATGTCAAAATTGTGGTCAGTCTCATTACAGTGGGCAACCAGTACAACAAACTTAGTCCTAAAAGACGAAACGTGTTGCAAGAAAACTTATTCACTTTTGTCATATATATATATATATATATATATATATAGGCAGTGAAAGTTCTTTGCTTTAAATTAATTTATGCTAGATCATTTCCATATTTTGGAAAAATAGTCAGGCATCTCCTCCAATACGTTTTTACACACACACACACACAACTTTTCTCTTTGACCAACTCCAGAATTTCGCGTAAAATCGCTTGTTAAGTTCGGGTATTTAGTAAATCTACTGAGATTTATTATCAGACATCACAAAAGAATTGTTAATCATAATTTTAAAATCTGAAATTTTTACAACCTTTGAATTTCATTAAAATCATAATTTAAATTTAGAACGACTTAAAATCATCTTTATTTTTTATTATATAATTGCTGATACCGCTGATGAGTCGATGAACAGGTCCGCCTACGAAACTGGAGTCGGGATGGTAACATCAAACACCAATCAGCTAAGTGAGAAACATTTACTCATCAGTGTAACCCTGATATAAGAGAGTTATCTTATATCCGGATTTCTCTTATATCCAGGTTTGGTCTATTTTATATACATTACCACAGGCTCTAATTTGGGACCATAGAAAATCTATCTTATATCCGGGTTCTCTTATACCATGGTCTCTTATATCCGAGTTATACTGTATATATATATATATATATATATATATATATATGAGAACGTGATTGGTGTGCCCTTCGCTTCTCTGGCAGACTAAGTCTACCGCTGACTATGTAAGGGAAGCACGTCCATCCATCCATACTCTTGTGATTCTATGTCTTTCGATTTCAAAAGTTACGGCAGAAACTAATCGCAGACAAATGAGCGATTTGTGTACTTTGGCAGTATCAGATTAAGGGACGGTCATAAAATGAAGAAAGTTAATGGGAAAAGTGGCTTTTCAAGATAAAGTTTTGCAGGTCCTTGTGTCTGGGGAGGGGCAATTTGAAATATATCCCCCTCTCCATTGTAACCCAATCTCTGCAAAAGAAAAAGATAAAAAAAAAAAAGAAATAGAGTGTGAGAACCAACAGTCCGTTGTAGAAAGAAAAAAAGAAAGAAATCTTGGGAATGAAAAATCAATGAATGAAAGGAAAAAAAGAAAAAGAAAGTGAATATATGAAAAAATCTGTGACAGAAAGGAAGAAAAAATAAGAAATCGTGAGAATGAAAAAGTCAGAGAATGAAAGGAAGAAAAGAAAAAGAAAATGAATATATGAAAAAAAAGCAGAAAGGAAGAAATAAAAAAGAAAAACCATAAAGATATATTAAAAAAAAACAGTGAATGAAAGGAAAAAGGAAAAAAGAAAGTGAATATATGAAAAACTATAACAGAAAGGAAGAAATTTTTTAAAAAAAAGTAATCGTGAGAATGAAAAAATCAGAGAATGAGAGAAAATAAAGAAAGAAAAAAATCATGAGGATATGAACAAAAATTAGGGAATAAAAGAAAAGAAGGAAAGAAAGCAATGAAAAAGAATGAAAAAGTGAATGGTAGAAAAAATGAAAGAAAGAAAAAAGAAATCGTTAGAATGAAAAATCAGTAAAAGGAAAGAAAGAAAAACTCTTGAGAATGTTAAATGAAAAAAAGGATGAATAAATAGAGCGAGGGAAAGAAAGAGAGTCAAAGAAAGAAATATGTTAAAGGTAAAGAAATAGTGTGAAAAAGAAAGACAAACGGTAAACCCGTAAGAGAAAGTAAGAGAAAAAATAGAAAATGATATTGAGAAACAAAAAAGAATTAAAGAAAGAAAGAGAAAACATTTAAATGAAAGCAAGAAAAAATAATTAAATCGTGAGAAATAAAAAATAAAGGCGTTTAAAAATATAAAATGGAGAATGAAGTAATGAAAAAATAAATAAAAAAAAGAGGGAGAAAGTAGAAGAAAGTAAGAAGGAAAGAAAGAATGCCAATTGTATCGTTGGTGGTTGTCGTGGCATGTTGAGGCCATCCGAACGTTTCCGATTCTCTGCATCTCCAATTGCCAGTTAATGCATCCGATTCATACGAAAATGTCAGCCTGGATGAACGCTGTCGAGATTCATTACATATGTGGTAGAATTTGCACGTTACATGATGCGACCAAGATCGTGTTACAACTAATGGCTGCTGCACTGTGTAACATCAGCTCCTCTTCCCCTCCCACCTGAGCTACCCTGGTACTGTTTCAGCATGTAACTTGGTTAAGTTTTTCCTTTACTCTGCCTGCATCTACCCCAGGTGGATGTATATTTACCACAACGTCAATGGAAAAAGAGAGATTGAACTCTTATGTGAAACAGTAGAGGTTCGTTGACTGCATTAGTGTTGGCTTTCATATTTGCTAGTTTTCCTTAAACTGTACAATATAAGCATATGCATATGGACTCATATATATATATATATATATTAGTCATCCACATACAAGCCTGTTTCGCTGTATCACAGCTCATCAGTGTGGCTAGACACATCCACTTGCTTCTTCTGGCCGGGATTGAAACTCAACCGATTTGGTGTCAGTCAGAGTCGCTACCCACTAAGCCATAGGCGCATGAAATCAGGGAAGGGAAATTTTAACGTGTTGTATATAAGCAGTGTATACACACGCCAGTCACTGAAAGAACTCAATTCATTTCTGAAGAGTAATGTGTATATCGCAGAAGTGGAAACTGTTTTGAAAATTTTCTTCTCTCGAGAGCTCAATAGTAATGAGAACATTATATGTATAATTTTTTCATTTGTAAACGAGTTATTACACGACCTAGGTTTCTACCATGAGTGGTCTCTTCAGGCGATTTGCAATAGCTGATTTTACCGTTTACCATTTTTTTTAAGAACGATCACGTGACAGGGAATTTTTGAACACGCAATAAAATGAAAACACCATAATTCCTTATAATTTTAAAAATTGCGCGTTCAAACATTCCCTGTGTGAAACCCCCACAGTTTAATCAGTAGGTCAATTCCGTTGACCGGGGCGTGGCCGACGAAGTGCCCATTCCTCTTCTTGGAGCCATGTCTGAGAGTTGGATGTAGGCCAAGGTCCTGTATAGTTCCACGTCCCTATTCACTGGGTGAAGTAGAGTCAACAGCTTCGCTGCAAAGGTACTACCACTGATGATACACGCCATACAACTCAAAAATTAAAGCTATTAATTCGATGGTTCTACAAATCCAGAATTTATTATAGATTTCTAGCTATAACCTATTAGTAGTCAGCGTTCCATTTTAGGGGACGGTCAGTATTAATTAATTAATTTTGTACACGGCCAATTTGAAGGAAACTGTTTTTTTTTTTTGTTTTTTGTTTTTTCAGTCTATCAATTGGGGATAAAGTACATTGAATATTAGCCTTTAGAATCGCTTCAGGAAGCGTGTCACAGTGTGACAGTTACCAATTCAAAAAATGGAACTGGCAGTCTGATTTCGAATTCCATCTTCGGTTACTTCTATTCTCTTTACTCGAATGTTCATGGGAAAAGGAGATTATGAACTCCTATGTCCATGCATCTCCAAATACTGTGAAGATTTGAGGTAACAGAAATATAGTTCTACAGAAGAATGGTAAGAATACAATGAACGGAGCATGTAACCTATGAGGAAGTTTCAAGGAATTTTGGAAGAAAATTACGCCTTGAATCGGAAAGAGACAGCTGAAATCTCTGTTGTACAAAATTTGATACACACAGGATATACTGAAGACAAGAAGAACAAAGGTAAAAAAAGCTGTCAGAACCAAATATGGAAGACATAGTAAGGTGAAAAACATTGCTAAGAGCTCCAAAGGAAAGATGTGGAGTGCCATGATCGAACACGTCATAAAGGGACGCATCACATAGAAGTAGTATAGTATGGTATGGTGGTTGCCTAAGCAGGTGGCTGTGCTATTATTCTCACATAAATATCGGTGAGACTGTAATAACTATAAAAAAAATTTATGTTACACCTATTGCTAACCTTGACAGCATGGGAAAATTTACAGTGACTACAATCATCTTTCCCTTTGAATACATCTATATCTGTTTTATAGGCTGTTTTTGTCCGCTCACACTCATTCTCTCTCGCTTTCTCTCTCTCTCTCTCCTCTCTCTCTCTCTCTCCTCTCTCTCTCTCTCTCTCTTTTTCCTTATTATTCTTTATTTCTTTTCCTCTTTCCTTCCTCTTTCCTTCCTCTTCCCCTCTGGCTAAAAGTCAAATCTTTTGTGATTTTTTCTTCCTCGCTTTCTCCCTCCTCTCTCTTCACACAACTTTCCCTTATATTTTCCTTTCTTCCTCTCTACTCATTTCTCAAAACTTTTTAATTCCGTGTCCCTTTCCTTCCCCCCTCTCTCTCTCTCTTTCTCTCTTCCTCCTTCTCTCTCTATTTTTCTCCTTTCTCATTTCAATTTGCCCCACTATTCCTCTTCAGTTTTGATCCGTTGCCCCCCGTGTAAGCCGATCTAAGCTGCAAATGGTTAACCTTTTTTTCATCGGGCACTTTTCTTGAACCAGGCGAACGTGGAATGGGAACTGCTTTGAACTAAAACAAGCTTTTCTATCCTCTCCAATCCTCAACCAACCCCCCATCAGCTTATCAAACGCACTCAATCAAAACTCGAAGCAAAACACCTGTCGAACCCCAGCCCTTAACCCTCTACTAACATACCCAACCTGAAATCAAATTTTGACTGGTTGTGTATGACACTACCTGTTAGCTGTATGTAAGTAGAAAAAAAAGGTAATGAAAATTAGACACAACCGTCAGTCGTCTGTCTATTTCCCCTTCCTGGAATAGGTAGTTTGGCTCATCTAGTAAAGACGTTATTGTATATTACTTCAAACGTTATTATTTAATGGATGCTAGTATTTGAAATAGACGCCTCATTTTTGTTTTAAACATTGTGGATTACGTCTATCCGGCCTGCACATTCGATAAATCTTAATAAAGAAAATATGCTCTCCACTAGAGAACAAACCTGTGTCCATCGTTATAAAAGAAACAACCGTTTTCTCCGGTGTGCTTTACCATTCGGCTACGGTCAGCAAGGCTCTTTTTTCCTTTAAAAAAAAAAAAAAAGAAAAACGCATTTCCTCATCCAAATATTGTTTTCTCTATAATCCATATCTTTTCAATTTCTTATCCGAAATATAAAGGTATTTCTGAAGAATTAATAGATTTGTTTTTAACCCGACATTTTATTACTTCAAGATTATTATAGTGGATACTCGTATTTGAAATAAACGCTGCACTTTTATTTTTATAGGGTGTGATTTACATCTATTGGCCTGAGCATTCGAGATCTCTTAACGTAAATGTGCTCGAGTGCACGTGCTGATAGATGTCACATGCATAGTTTAAAAAAATAAAATTGAGCGACTATTTCAAATATGATTATTCACTAAGAGCATTAACGCTTGAAAGTAATAATATAATAATAGCAACAATAAAATAAACAATAATAAATAAATAAAAAAATATTAATAAAACATACAACAATATAAAGAACCACAAACTGTACCTAGATCTACTAGTATTTCCACCCAGTAGTCCCAAGACTAATTAGAAACATAACCGTTACTAACCACCAAAATAACCGTTAAAACAATACAATAGATTACCCACAATGCATCGCTGACCTGTATATATAAACTAGCAATATAGCCCGGCGTTGCTCGGGTGTAATGAAAGCTTTAAAACTAATCCATGGTCCTGGAGCTCAAACTCTTTGGACGTTGGCACGAAAGACTAAAAAGCAATAGTTGTTTCCAGTTAAAGCGAAACCTTAGCCTGAAAGAAAAATGAATGGATGTAAGTCAAATTTTCATTTCCTGGTATTGATATCAAATAAGTTTTTTTTCGTCGTAAACTGAATTTTGAAGGCTAAATAAGTCCTCTGAGTAAATGGAATCATGGCTGAGATTATGAACTACAATTATATCTACTTAGAGGTCCTCTGAGTAAATGGTATCATGGCTGAGACTAAGAACTACAATTATATCTACTTAGAGCCAAACCCGAAGCAAAACTAAAATAAAAGGGCTGAAAAAATACAGACATACAGGCAGATAAACAGACACACACACAAAGTTCGGTTCAGCCGTTTCGGAGTCTATAGGTAACGGACACACACACACACAAAGTTCCATTTATAAATAAGTTTAGATTTAGATAGTCGAGCAAAATCACAATTCAAGAAACAGACTCTCGCTGCAACATCAACTTATATATAAAATGTATTGATATAAACATCATTGGTTTGTACCCAAGACGAAGCATTAGACATGGTTTTAAAAACAATAACTCTCTGTTGTCAATCGATTTGTGTATTAAATTAGGAAAAACGTCGTGTCTTAAAATCGGCATTCAAAGTGCTGACTTAGACTTGAGCTTGAAGCCTGACATTGAGCTTACATTGCTCTCAGTCAAGTTGGAGGTCCTATTTTTGTTTTTGTACACATACACACATATAGTGGATATCGGCTCGGAACGAGAAATCGGAGAGCCGAGTTCGAATTCCAGTTGAATTCATTGCATTCACTTACGCGCAAATACCCTTGAGAAAGGTATTAATCCGTCTCTTCCTTCCAATTATGGGTTAAATAACAGGACAGATTGGGTTCTATAGCCTTGGCTGGCAACCAGTCTACCGCAGAAAGCAATGGCAACCTACTGCGGGATAATCTTCTGCCCAGTCAGTCATGTCTCGAAAGAGACATGATCGCCCGAGCGTGTTTCACGTATGGTACTTAACTGACTGACACATATAAAATGACAGGACTCGTCTGTTTCTAGGGCCATTAGCCAATCCTAATCACAGACATCTTTTCAAGCATATTTATGTTTATTCGACAACTTCAAAGACTATCTTTGCGGAGCGGGCCTTAGTTTCAGTTCCTAGGAAATAATGCATAATTTGGCATGACCAGTAAGTAAACAAGGCCCGTACACTGAAACCCACGGACTTCATACTTGCACTACTATCAATAGCTTTCAAACACTTTCGTTCATACAATTTCACTCAAGGCTTGAATCAATCTGTGGTGATGTTTTAAACCACTTTCTAACATTTCTACAAATTGGAATCGTCTCCCCAGGCCAACGTTATCTAGAAGTTACCTCTTTGACAGATGGTTATAGATTCGAATCCTCGTCTCATGATCGAAACGCTAACTTTTTAACCGCTCAAAAATTATATGAATGCATAAATTACATTCAAGTAATTGGCCCTGCTTTTGCTAGATTTGTTTCTTTCACTATTTAAAATTCTTATATCTTTAGTTTTATAGTTTTCCTTTTCTTTTCCTATATTTCACGATCCTGGTCACAAGTCCCATGACTCATTCGAGTTGTAGCGGCACCACATGTATTGAGGCCGCAGTAGAAGTGGTGTATCTTAGGCAAGATAGTCTGACAGAACAAAATCCACTCCGGGATAGTTTGAATTCAGAGGTTTTTCTTTCTTCTAGATTGGTTGTCACCTAAGGCAATAGAACCTAGTCCGTATAGAATCCCAGCATGCTAGTAGCGGAGAAAAGACTCAAGTATATTAGCACGTAATTAAATGTGATAAATTCCACTAGAATTTGAACTCTGCTCTCCGATTCTTCAATTCAAGCCGCCATCCATGACCGACCGTCTTTTCTGTATTTATTTGTTTAGTATTAGGTTGTCCCAAAAGTTCGTAAACACTTGCAAAAAACTGAAATTTTAATCGCCAAGTAATTTAAGGCTCCCAGAAAACACTTGCAAAGAATTGAAATTTTACTCTCAAAATCAACAAAAATTATTGCTCAAAATAAAGACCATTATTTTCCAAGACTTTCTGCCATCGATCAGCAAGCTTTTGGATCTGGTCAAAGTACCATTCAGCCGGCTTCGAATCAAAGAATTCTTCCTCGACTTCATCAAACGTTTCGAATCGGCAACCCTTCAGAAAGTGTTGCATTGAGCGGAAAAGGCTGTAATCTGATGGAGCACAGTCAGGATTGTAGGCTGGATGTGGCAGAACCTCAACGCCGTCTAGCTCTTCAAATTTGTCTTTGGTCTTCCTGGCGGTGTGTAGCTTGGCATTGTCCTGCTGCATCAAAGCTCGCTTTCGGTTGATCAGAGCCGGGTACTTTTGCTTCAACTTTTCGTAGACCCGCTCAAGTTGCTGAGAGTAAAGTTCGGCACAGATGGCACGACCATTCGGAACCAACTCAAAATGCACGATTCCTTCAAAGTTCCACCAAACACACAACATGACTTTCTTGCCGAATCGATCTTGTTTTGGAACCGACAGTGTCTCTTGCCCTTTCTGAATTAATCGCTTGTCTCGATTGTGCTGGACCAGGTAGACCCCATTTCGCAAGTGTTTACGAACTTTTGGTAAAACCTAATAATAAGTATTCACTTCCTCCGAAATGTTGCAGACTGCGCATCAGCAGAAGATATTTATTCTCCTCTTAATTTATGGGCCTAACTCTTCCATACTGGCTCAAGACATATTGGAAGAGAGCTTTCAGAAGATTTTCCCGCAGTAGTTTGCTATTTATTTCTTCGGTAGACTGGTTACCAACCAAGTCAATAGAACCCAATCTGTCCTGCTATTCAACCCATAGCTAGAGAGAGAAGAGATGGATCCATACTTTCCCAAGTTATTAATGGAACTGTGTGTATTTTTTGATTTTCTGTTAGTATTGGAATATGAAATTTCCCACATCTGAGTACTTTCGACTAAACTCACTAACAATTCCCAAATACATTTGTGTTGCAACATCATCAGAGCTGTTTCGACTTGAAGTTACACTTCAAATCATTGTAATTTCCTCATCTTCAGCAACATTCAGTTTTTTTCACCCCACCTCATCTTGTGCCACTCAATAAAGTTCAGCATGTCTTTCGAGTTCTTTAGACCCTTTTACAAAGAATGATTGGATTTTATTGGCAATTCTTTCAATGTCGTTGTTCATTGTGGATATTATGGTTATTGGCAGTCTTCCTCGAAAGTGTGCTATATTTCTTGAAATCAAACAACGTTGCTTTATGTCTAATCGCAACATATGTCCTAATAATTTCCATCGTAATCGCAGGATGAAAACTGATATTAGGTATGTGTTTCATCTTGAGTTTAAACTGGAGATGTATTTTATAAATTCCCTACATCATCAGTTTCATTTTGAAATATCGCAGGTTAGCTTTTATCATGTTTCGCGTAGTTTTGTGAAACCTCTAATTTTTATTTTAATTGCGTTGAGTTCGATGTTTGCACACACACACACACACACACACACACACACACACACATCTATATTTATAAAAATTTATATGTCTGTGTATGTGTATGTGTGTTTGTGTGTCTCCATACTAACGAACCCTGCTTCTCCGAAACCCTTGGTCCGATTTCAACCAAAACTGGGTCACTTGTCGATCATGATATGAACCTTTGTGGTGTACGCAAAAATATTTCGAATCGATTTATAGGGTACGACAGAAATCACCAAAACGCTTAGAATTTTCGAACTCTTATCCTCTGAGACACCTTATGCGAATTCAACCAAAATCGGATAACTTGTAGATCAAGGACCAAACCCTTGATATACACAAAATTTTTTCGAATCAATGTACAAGGTTCGTCAAAAATCAACGACAAACATGACTTCGGGTAGTCTTTTGCGCACTTTTATGCATTTCTCCAAGACGCTTCACACAAATTCAATCAAAATTAAGGAACTGGTAGAACAAGGTCTGATGCCTTGATATAGGAACAAAAACTTCAATTGCGGTAAAAAATTAATGGAAAATGTTGCCTTTTGCGATTGTTTATTTCTCCGAAACGTTTAGTTGTATTCCCACAAAAATCGTTTTTTTTTGTTTTTTGTAACTTCTACCTTATCATACGCTATAACAATTTCACCTTTTCTACTTGGTGCCAACCCCTCCGATGTTGCAGGGACAATGCAACCACTTCTGCGTCACAACGTCATCGCATCACATTACAGGCTCCCTTTAACGCCCGCCCAGTTCTTCCAATTGTACATACATCATTTCCGTTTATTGGCATAATTGGCCAAGCATGAATCTCGTTTTACAAATACAACAAAAAACAATACTTACTTTACATTTTTTTGTTTTACTTACGCGTCACGGCAACCTTATATTAGAGCTTTTTTAATAATCACTTAACCTTACTATTTCAACATAACTACTAAAAAACCGACCAATGCCGGGCTATATATATATATATATATATATATATATATATATATATATAACACCTAACCTAGGTTTCACCTTAACGGATCGTCAGGGAATTTTCCTGATGACCCGTTGAGGTGGAACCTAGGTAGGTTCGTCTGGCTCATTAGGTGCTATCTATTTATTTCGCTCTACCTCTGTATTGAGTGCTTTCTGTTAGATGATTACTCGTGTCGGATTTTTTTCTTTGGGCTTCGTGCTGATCTCAGTCCGAACACTTTTGACTGACGTTTATGTACTAAGCTCTTTCTTTTTTTAAAACCATTTTTTTCCTTCCGTCAAAAGTTTTCGAGGAAGGTCTTCGACACGAGTTTAATTATAATCTTGTTTATATATATATATATATATATATATATATATATATATATATATATATATATATATAACCAAGTATGGGTGGAATAATATTCCCCATCCAAAGAAACACTATTTTTAAAAAAGTGTTCAATACAAAGTAGAGCTAATAATAATAATATTTATTAATAAATTATAACATTGATATGTTATAATATCACTACAAAAGTAGCTATTTTGTTTCGACACTTTTTGTGTCTTATCAAGTGATGTCTATATATATATATATATATATATATATATATATATATATATATATATAAGTAGTACAAACTAATGGGCTCACAGTCCACTCTTTGTAGTGATTTACTTTATGAGGAGTGCTCGATACTTAGTAGACCATTATATATGGTAATATTTTTATTATAAGTTTATAATAAAAACATAGTTTACTGCAACACAAAAACTGTTGTTTTGGTACTATCTTATTATCACCTGCCTGACGAGTTTTTTTTTTGGTTTTTTTTAATATCACCCCAAGCAAGGCGAAAACGCCACTGATGCGCAGGGGGCTACGTTAGAGTGAAAAGATTGGAAAAGAGAAAAACCAGAAACCATAACCTAAACAGGGAACAAGGGATGAGCCTCTTCACCTGTTCAATAGACATGGGTGGAGTGTGAACCGGGCGATAGTTTAGACTATCTACTCCAAGAAACCGGGGAGCCGAGTTCGAATTCCAGTTGAATCCATTGTATTCACTTACGCGCAAATACCCTTGGGAAAGGTATTAATCCGTCTCTTCCTTCCAGTTATGGGTTAAATAGCAGGACAGATTGGGTTCTATAGCCTTGGTCGGCAACCAGTCTACTGCAGAAAGCAATGGCAACCTACTGCGGGATAATCTTCTGCCCAGTCAGTCATGTCTCTTTCGAGACATAATCGCCCAAGCGTGTATCACGTATGGCACTTAACTGACTGACTCCAATTGAAAAAAGAATAAAAACAAAAAAAAAGGGTGAAAAGATTGGAGAAGAGAAAAACCGGAAACCACAACCTGAACAGGAAACAAGGGATAAGCCTCTTCACCTGTTCAATAGACGTGGGTGGAGTCTGAACCGGGTGATAGCCAAGTCCATCCATTCCAATAGAAAGAAAATGATGGTGACTTGCTAAGTTTTAACTTAGTTAAATGTCCAGGCAGTGAAATTTTGGCTAGAAAAACAAAATCAATCCTTCAATTAAGCATGAACACTTTTAAATTTAAGCAAAAGTTAAAAGAAAAAATGGCTTACATTTTAGCAATACTAACAATATTTTAAGAGGTGCTAATAAAATAGTACCGAAACACAACTGCTATTGTGTTGCAGTAAAGTATGTTTTTATTATTAACTTATAATAAAAATATTATCATATATAGTCATCCGCAGACAGATCTGTTTCGCTGTATCACAGCTTATCAGTACGGTTAGACTTCGATTGCTTTTTAATCCAGGATTGAAACCCGACCGAATTGCCGTCAGTCGACGATTCTACCTCTGAGCTATGGGCGCTTGGTAGAAGAAGGCAGACTTTTCAGTGTGTATGTTATCATTATACACGCCCAGTAGCTGAGAGTGTTCTAATTCATTGCTGAATGAACGATGCGTATATGCTAAAGTAGCTCCTGTTTTTACAAAGTTTACTTTTCTTCCAGAGTGCTCAATCAGGGTGTGAGAGCGTAAATATATATTCAGTTAAACTCACTTATTTTAAAAATATTAAGACATTAAACCAAATATCATTACAATTCTTAATCTTCTTTGGTTAGAAGTGGTGACCCTGACAAGATTTGAATGGACAGCCAACACAGCGATAACAATTATTTAAATTTAGTGGATATAATATTTAGAAACTAGCAACTTTTTTTAGCAAAAATATAAAACAAACGATGAAGGCATTGAGTAAATTTCGATTTTTGCATGAATAAACAGATTACTTAAAAATCCAGATAAACTATGAGCAATGGGTGTACAAAAGAACTTAGTGTGTGTATCCATGTAAAAAGTTATTTTGTAATGGTTAATGTGAAGGCCTTCGAACAGATGAAATTCAAATGTACTTCACCTCCCACCAGGTCGGTGTTGCGACCGTCAATCCAGAAGTAGCTGCAGGTTATACCCCATTGCCGACTATCTCGTAGGCTTACATCACTTGGCATTCTCAACTTGATTTTTTTTTAATCATATCACCCCGAGCAAGGCGGTAGCGCCACTGATGTGCAGGGGGCTACGTAAGAGCGAAAAGATTGGAAAAGAGAAAGCCGGAAACCACATCCTAAACAGGGAACAAGGGATGAGCCTCTACACCTGTTCAATAGATCTGGGTGGAGTGTGAACCGGGTGATAGTTTAGTCTATCTACTCCACTTAGTCTATCTACTCCAATTTTGGCGGTAAGTTGAATGGAGTTGATATATCAATCTCTCCACTGAGATTGATATATCAACAATATGCGCAACGCTGGTACTATAAAATTATTGCAAAAGCAGTAGTAATTAGAACAGGACAATTTTTTGTAAGTTGGCTTACATGATTTATTTTGGTGTCTGTGCGAGAAAATAAGTTTCTTCTGGACGAAGGATAAATTACACGGAATAACGTGAGAAACAAAACGAGTTACCGCCAAAGATTCACTTAAAAATGAGCATCAATGATGAAAAGATGCTCTAAACTTAATAAAAACAACGTTTTATAATAAAAAAAAAAAAGACCAACGGATTTTTTAATTATTAAATTAAATTTTTATTCATTTAAGAACGTTCGAAATTTAGACTAAAATTTGCCAAAAGTTAGTACAGGTAATTTTATAGTGGGTTACTTATCTATTCTTTTCTGTTAGTAGTGAAGAGTTCGTTCTAGTGAAGGGTAGTTGTATACTTTTGCAGGTTAACGGAATTTGGTCTTGTTGTAGATAGCCCACTATAAGTCATAAAATGATTACAAATCAAGAAAGGCAATTTGAGTAGAAAAATAACATTTTATATATAACACATAGCAATTAATGTTTTTACAATTGAAGTAATACATGAAGTATAGGTCCAACGGACGTTAAAATGTTCATGGCAATAAAATGCTGAAAGAGAATTAATGCTTAGGAATCAGGGAGCGTGTAAGTAAGGAATGTCTTTGATGTATTCGCTCCTTAGGTCAGTAAGTAGTTTTGAGGCAGGGAAGAAGGAAAAGATAGGTAGGGGAGGCGAGCGTAGTAAGCCACTTGACTTGGGTCAAGGGAGATACTAATTACTCTCTTCTCCTCGAGTCGGTCTGCCTGTCGATGTTTTCTGTATCCGCTTTTTATATCTTCTTTTTGGATCACAGCAGTTCATTTGGGATTTCACACTTGTATTTGGTTCTGGGCTTCCCATTGGCTGATAAATAAAATTCGCGTAGGCTCGCGAACTGGAAATTTAATATTTAATTAATTTTTAGTTTTCAATCGGAACATCTGCGTGGAGTGACGACTTTTGGTCATTTGCTTTTTGGTAGTGAAAGCGCAAACATCCGGTCTATCGCTTTTGCTCGGTATCACCACAATTTCAGCATCTTGCTCGGGGTGATATGATTAAAAAAAAAATCTTCGTGCGGTGAAAGCATATTGGTTTGGAAATTCTTGCAGAAATCAAATTATTGTCGGAATTTAATAAAACTTATTAAAAACCTATTAAAAAATAAATTAACTTATTTTAGAAATGTTTAGTTTTTAAAAAATTTTGGTAAAATCATTTCTTTTTGCATTTGTTACTCCCGACTCATTTAATTTTAAACTAATTTAACCAAACGTTAGATTACGGAGAATATTTTCCTAAATTTATTAGAAATATTAAATTTAATATATTGGCTTGAAATTAAAATAAAAGACCAAGAAAAGTTTTTCACTTTTAAAAATTCATTTTAAATCTTAGAAATTGCGTTTCTTTGGATGTAACAAAACAAAAGTCAATAACACTTGAAGTCTTATCAGCAGTTTTCATATCAAATGCGAGTGCGTCAAGAATGTCAGAAATCATCCAAACTAGAAGTGTTTGGATTGAGGAGAAGGTAACATTGTGGATCTACACTTCAAATTCAAGTTATTTTCACGTATAAGAGCCGAGTGATTCAGCGTTTGAAAAAATTGTATTGGGAAAATGTTGGCGTTCCATTAGCGATCGTCGTTGAAAGTTACATTAAACTTGGCGGTAGGGTATCTTTAATAATCATGCGAGGAACATGCCTCAATCTTTTTAACAAATATTTTCACGAATTCTGCTCTGACGAGCTTCTTTCCCTGAATTTACTTTTGCTGCTAGACTGGCATAATTATTGTAAATCGCTTGAAGACACCAGATGGTAGAAACCTGGGTTGTGTAATAATTTGTTTACAAATGAAAAATATATACACGTCTATATTTGAGAATCTTGCCGGGGTTTTCAAAAGTTTAAAACTTGCTGTTAGTTAATATTTACCTAGTTTAAAAAATGTTTCCTATTTTCTTTGCCTCATGTAAAAGTAATGCTTATGCTGTCAAAATTATTAAAGTATTGATGTTCACCAATTCAGACATAAGTAATAATTTGTTTATTTTTATCTTTTCCCTATCCCTTAAAAATATATATTTAAATTTCAAATAATGCATATTTATAATATGAAACGGAGCAAAAATATTTAGTTCCAATATTCAATACAACATTGTTAAATTTCTTCCCTTCCTTTTTGTTGTCTCTTAAAATTTCTAAACAGTGAACTATATATATATACGACATGATCACAATTGGTGATTTTATGGTTGTTACCTTAAAGCTTTCATCCGTTTTTTTTTTGTTTTTTTTTTATCAGCTAGTAACTATCAAAACAAAAAATTCCTCTTAGTTTGGAATAAAGTGATGTCAAAATATGAGGCATGGTTTAAAAGAAAGTTAAACAAGTTTGTTAATTTCTGAATAATAATAAGCAAAAAAGAAGAATTGGAGTCAGGTTTCTCAAAAGCCAAAAATTATCAAGAAACAGAATTGATACTCTGCAAAAAAAATTGAAGACGAGACTTATATTTCCAAGTATCCAATTTCTGACAGATAACAATGAAATATTAGTTTAAATTCATTTTTAATTTTGGGAGCTGTCTATTCATATTATTTTTTTGCTTTTTACTGCAACGCTCTAGGTCAGATACCCCACCGACCATTAAGAGGAGTGTACGAAGTAAAAACAAAGAAGTAAATTACAATGTGACTTCAACTAACATTCCATTTAATAACAGTAAAAAGGGTTGCCTATGCCCAGTTCAAACACCTACCCCAGTCTTTAAATAGGAGTAGAGGTTTATTCTTTGTTTTTTCCTTACGAATGTGTTTCTCATCCCTTATAATGTCTACCTCATCTAGGCAAGTCTGTTCTGTATGTTCTGATTGGCTGATGATTCTAGTGTGGATATTGTGCTCAATAAATATCAGCACAATATCTACCCAATGGTGAGAGGAGAGAGGGACATGTATTGAGTTACAACCCTGTTTATTTTTGTCTGCCAACTGGACACTAGTTGGAAACCTCCTTGTGAAGGCGAGTCTCATACTCTTAATTTTTCATACTTCAACTTTATACTTCGAGCATCTCCAGATGAAAACTGAAATTTTATTTACTAATTACTTTTTTTCCTCAATAGAAGTAGATACGTTTGCCTATTGCCCATTTCAAACTCCTCCCTATTCTTTTTAACAGTAGATGTTTATTCCTTGTTTCCTGTTTAGGATTGGGTTTACAGTTCTCTCTAAAGTCTTTTCATTCTCTTTCAACCCCAGTAGCTTCATGCATCTTAGTGGCATTATTGCCTTACCTGGGGTGAAATGATTAAAAAAGAATTCCAAAAGTTTTTCATTCATGAACAGTAGCTTAACAAATTTGTTAAAGAAAGCTGATGGCCATATGGGGCACAGTAATATTCCCACCTCCACTTTCAACATTTCCGTGTCATAACTTATTTTATAATGGTTTAATTCTTTATTTATAATTTATGTGATTTGCAAGTAATTGTTGTAAGTTACAGTAAAAGACAACAGAAATTAAGATGAAAGTAACACTGGTAAGAACTATTGATGATGCTTCATCTGAGAAGAGCAGTTAAGATTGGCAATAATACTCCTAGCATATGTAAAAAGAAAAGATGGCAGTAGGATCCCACCTTGGTCGATCCACTTTCTGATTTTTATAAATGATCTGTCATGGAACATATCCAGACCATTAGTAAAAGTCTATGCAGATGATATCACTGTTTATGGATGCACTGTTAAAAATCATGATGATTGGAATCTTTCTGCTGATCTCAGCTCTGTTCAAGCTCTAACAGTTTAATTGAGTAAAAAATGGCTTGTAACTTTCAATACTTCAAAAATCACAAGAATATCATTTTGTTATCACTTTTCAGACCCTGAGTTTTTCTCTATTCATGATGAACAGTCCTACTCTCAACGAGGCTCTTCACTTTGAATGTCTGTTAGATCTCAAGTTTACTCCAAACATTAAGCGGAACATTTAGTATCCAATGCTAAAGTTGCTAGAAAAACAGTCAACTGATTTAATTCCCAAAATAAAAAAATCACAAAAAAAAAAAAAACCCTGAATCTTTCTGTTGTGTTTAACAAGAGACAAATGAAGCAAAAATAGTATATTTGTTATATTCAATTACACACAAATACCTTGGGAAAGATATGAATTCATTTCTTCTGTCCCCAGCTGTGGCTTAAACAACAAGATAGACTAGGTCCTATAGACTTGGTTTGCCACCAGTCTACCACAGAAAGTAATGGAATGAACTGAATGAATTCTTCTGCCAAGTCAGTCATGAATTAAAAAGAGACATGATTTGCTAAGTGTACATCACCCATGGCACTTAAGGAAGAAAGGAATCTGAGCTAGAGCTACTCAGTCTTCCTTTTTTCAGACTTGATGGCATTCAAAATTATCTACACTATCTTATGCAGGAAGACTGATTCTTTATTTTTAGTTTCAAAGACTTATTTCTTATTTCCAGTCAGTGAATCTTTCTAATAATTATGAAATGGCAATCTGGAAAT